>JAADVO010000226.1:0-43036 GCA_023335655.1 Globisporangium spiculum | reverse complement strand
CAGTGCTTGTGTGTATTTCTAAAGAGCAAAAGCGCCATACTGCATACCGTCCATGTTGTCCATGGCTTCCTTGGCATCCGCGGCGTCTTCATACTCGACAAAGCCAAAGCCCTTGCTGCTCTCTGCATACATATCAGCCACACCGTTTTAATACAAACACACATGGAGTCTTGGTTGTTAGTCTTCTTGAGGTCTTTCATCATTTCACTCACAGCACCACTCGTATCTGAACGCAATGTGGCAATTTGCGTCAGAATGAACGAGATAGGCAGTGGCAACACCAGCAGATACGTACGCGTGGAGTAGTCCATGGGCACCTGCACGCTCTTGAGTGGGCCGAACGGCACGAACGCCGCGTAGAGCACCTGCTCGTTCGCCTGCTTGTCCAGTCCGCCCACGTACAGCGCGCGCTTGCCCTTCTTGTCCATCGTCGCCGTCTGTCTGTGCTGTTGTTCAGCCCTTTTGGTTTGGGAAATACCAATAACCCAAATGGCACTGACAAAATGTTGCTCGAATGTAATCATTATTACTCCACGACATAATAAAAATACAAGCAACATCAGCTGTCCTGTGTGGGCTACGGTACTGTGATCTTTTTGCGTTGTTTTTTTTCTCCCAGCAAGAAACGTCCCAACCAGAAAAGCAAGGAAGCAAACAGCGCAGCGCAGCCAAAGCCAAGCCGCCGCCTTCATCTCTATCTTCAAGCGCCGCATTTGACCACCAGCAGAGAGCATGAGCGCCGCCACTGATGAGCTATTCAACCAAGGTGCGTTCTGCGGTCCTGTGTGTGGAAGAAGCGGTGCTAAAGAGCGCCTGGAGGCTGTGTACTGTCGTCTTTACAACAGCATCCAAGAGCTCAATGCACACAGCATTCGCGAGCGATCTTCTGATAATATGTATTGATAGCAATATGCTAACTTATTGTTGTCTGTGTGCATACCGATGGCTCGGATGAATGTGCGTAGGTTGGGGTGATGTGCTGAGCAGCATCTCGCCATATGCATGGGGCAGCATGGGCATCGCGTTCGGCTTGGGGTTCTCCATCGTCGGTGCTGCCTGGTACGTCCTCGAGCAGTTGCTTGTAGTTTAAGTATTTGCTTGTATGCGGTAGCTCTAACGACTGCGAAATCATGGTGGTGGTGATGGTGACGATGAACGCGTAGGGGCATCTTTTTGACGGGCTCGAGTCTGATGGGCGCCTCTGTGAAGGCTCCTCGCGTGCGCTCCAAGAACTTGGTCAGGTAAGATCATGTTTCTCCTATACCATCAATCATATTGTACAATTCCATCCAGCCATTGTATGCACGCACGCATACTCACGCTTGTGTCGCTGTTCTGCGCTGTACACAACCGTTAGCATCATTTTCTGTGAAGCGACTGCTATTTATGGTGTGATCATCGCGATCATCCTCCAGAGCAAGATGAACCAGCCGGCGCTTCGAAACGCGGGCGACGCGCCGATCAACGAGGTCTCGCTCTACTTTGCCGGCTACGCGGTCTTTGGCGCGGGTATCGCTGTGGGCTTGACGAACATTGCGAGCGGGTGCGTGGAAAGAGCTCTGTGATGATGATGAGTGGTTGTTTGTAGCTGACATGTGTCGTCGTGTACTTGTGGTTAATAGTGTGTCGGTGGGCATTGCCGGAAGCAGTTGCGTGCTCGCGGATGCGCAGAACGCGAGTTTGTACGTGAAGATCCTGATTGTGGAGATTTTCGCCAGTGCGCTGGGCATCTTTGGCGTGATCGTCGGCATCATCTTGTCCAACAACGCCGAGTTCCCCAAGTAAAAACAAAAACAATGCAAAGCTCCCGCTATCAAGCACAAGCAGCACCGCTACTTCCAGGTGTCAGCCAGAAGTTGTCAATTGCTCTTTGGCAAAACCAAGTGCATGTTGCCGTAGTGGAGAGACAGGATGACTCGACTCAATATATTTCTATACGAAGAAGAAGCAAGAGCTCATCATTACGAAAGATCCTCCGAAGCAAAAAAAGAAGGACGTGTGATGCAACTATTTCCACATGTCCCGATCGCTCTCAAGGTCCACAGGCGCGTACCAGTCAGGCAGCGGATTGTTCGGGTTGTATCTGCAGAAACACGTTTCAAATATGCAATGAAGATTAGCGCGAGGCACTTCCAGTAGCTCCACAGTATTTCCGTTCTTTTCGTACCTGTAGTTCAAAAAGAGCTCTTCGTCCTCGATGTCCGCAGTCGCGATGAACGCAAGTCCCTGTCAGTCACAGAGAGAGAGACGTACACACACAGCAGAATGGGTGAGTATCCGACATTATTGCTCACTCATTGCCATGTCAGCACTAGTCAGTAACAACGTACATGCACAAGCGCGCGTTTGCCAAACATGGACCAGCGCGAAGGCATCTCGACAAACGAATTGGGGATCAACCTCTGGTGCTTGGGCTGCGTGAACGGCTCCTCCGGTGGGAAATCGAACGAGAACGGGATCACGTTCGGCTTGGAGCCCGGCGGCGGGTGGTTGATCTTGTGCGCGACCGCGAGCGGGTTGCGAGGCGTCGACGCTGTGTACATTCGTCGAGAAGAATGAGCAATATACAGTGACAGCATGCTTGGGTAGTGGAAGAAGGAACGTACATTCTCGCTTTGCGTCAATCACGACGCTGTCGAAGCGTGCGCGCGCGTACGGGTTGTCCGAGATCTCCTTCAGGTACTGCGGCTGTTCATGTGCATCACAAAGTAATTCTTAATTGACTCGTTATTCAGCATGGAGGTGTCATCATCATGTAAAGTAAATGAAAATGTCGCTCGTACCTTTTTGAAGTGCTCTGGGAGGTACACGGTCCCTGGAAACAGCGCCTGTGGGATGTGAACAGTTTGACTTGTTAGAGCAAATCAACAACTTGAAAATGTAGCTTGGCGAAAGCACGGAGGCTGTCACGTACCACGAGCGAGCCAATCGGAACTTTGCCGTTCAGTTTGACGCCTTCACCGGCATTCGCGATGCTCGAGGTCTCCACGTTCAGCGAGTAGCCGAGCAACTTTTCGAGAGAGTGCTCGGGATTTTGCTGTAGGGATTTGGATAGAGAGAAGTGCAAATTAGCCACTAGAGTGTTGTAAACCGCACTGCTCATGTAAGACGGTCATACCTTGTTGGTGGTCTCGTTCAAGTGCTCAAAGCCCGAGAGCGAGATCGTTGGTGAGGTTGCGTCCAGCGCGGACGGCGTCTTGAGGATCGCGTCGAACGCGCTCTCGAGCTGCATGCGTGTTGATGGAATTCACAGTTAGCAATGACAGATCCAGACTTACTGGTTGTACGTTCAGGTGGATAGTGCGTACCTGCGCAGTGACTTGCTCTTGGACGTACGCCTTTTGCTGCTCGAACTTTTTCTTCTGAATGAGCGCCACGGCCTCTTCAAAGAGCTCGCCGTTGTCTCTGTACGCCACACACACACACACAGAGCCAACGCGTACAAAAATGTGTCAGTGGTAGGGCATACACATCATACCGCAGCAACAATAAAGCTGTCCATACTTCTCTGCGTTCGCGCCTTGCAGTCTCAACCCGCGGTAGCACGTGAGCACAGCTGCAACGCCAACGTCTGCTTCTTCCTACAGATCATTCCGCACTCAGTATCTATCAATACACGGGTATGCCTATTTTGCTGAATAGCGTCACGCCAAACCTGGAAGCGTCTCGCGGCGGTCGTGCCCGCCAGCATGAGCTGGAAGCGTCGGAAGACCGACACCATCGCGGATCAATCGAGCTTTTTGCGCGTTTTGCGGTGGTGGTCATTCCTGCCATGGCACGCCAACAACTGGTTAATTAACCCAACATGGACACTTTGCTTTGTTACAAACAGAAAATACAGACACCAGTTAAAGGTTGGATCCACATTTCTGCGATGCCCGCACACACACGTCACACAGTTTTGACAACCAGTGGGCTGAAGTGAGCTTGCCTGACTGACAAGCGACTCGACTGAGAAACCAGAGGCGAGCAGCTCAAACCAGAAGCAGAGCAGCATGGCGGAGCACGCAGGCGACGACGCGCACCACCCGTGGGGGCCGCCGATGCGCATCGGCAAGGTCTTCATCAAGGGCAACAAGCGCACCAGGTGCGTGCGAACAATTCACTGACTGACTCGTGCACACAGGCGGTGTGCTGTAGTTGTATGCGTGTGTACTGACGGTTATGCACTCTTTGCCTCTGCTGATTGAACATGACAGGACGGAAGTGTTTGAAAATGAACTCCAGGTGCGTTAAAGGCGTTGTGTTTTCTAAAAACAAGGACTGCGAAGTGGTGCTGTGATGCTGAACGAGTACGCTAACGGTAATGTATGTGTGTGTGACGTGACGATGATGCAAAATAACAGGACGCCTACGAAGCCGACCGCATTGGGTACCTCGTGCGCGACCTGGAGATCGCGACCCAGGAACTGAAGGCGCTCGATATTTTCAGCTCGATCCGCATTGATCTCGACAAGTGTACGTGTGTACATACACTATGCCGCATATAGAGTGGCGTTGTCTGTAAGATGCTGACTTGCTGAGTATGTGCGCTTCAACTACAGCGAGCTCTGGCAAGAAGGATGAGACGGATATCACGATCACCGTGGAAGAGAAGAGCTGGCGCTCGCTGCACCTCGGCGCTACGACCGATGGCAACGAGGAGGCTGCGGTATGTACCCTACTACGCTATAGGCAGCACGTCTTCATCATTGCACAACTCGCTGCTCCTAGCTCTAACGTGCTTTTTCGTTCTGGATATTGGCTTACCACCTCTTTAGGAATCGTCGCTGACGCTGTCGAACGCGTTCGGAACGGCCGAAAAGCTCACGTTCGGCGCGACGTACGCGCGCTCGGGGAGTAACACGGAGCGCGCGACGTTCCAGAAGCCGCGCTTCCTTGGTCTCCCGCTATACCTGAGCGCCACGGCCGCGAACGAGTTGCACAACCACGAATACCTGAGCTCGTACAACGAAAAGATCCGCGGTGGGAGCATCTCTGTGAGCGACTACGAGGGCGTGCATGACCTGTCGCTCAACGTTGGCTGGCGCGATATCATCCCGCGCAGGGATTCGAAGATCCCGACGGCGTTCCGTGCGTCGCCAAGCATCCTCTCGGAGGCGCTGCCGTCGACCAAGACCAGCATCAAGTACGTCTTCAAGGACGACTCGCGCAACAACGTGGTCTACCCGACGCTCGGCGGGCTCTTCCAGTACAGCACGGAGGTGTCGGGCTTCCTGGGCGACGTCAAGTTCGTCAAGGCCGAGGTCGCGGGCCAGAAGCATTTTTCGCTCGGTCCGGTCCTCTTTGGGCTGCCGATCCTGAACTTCAGCTTGTCGTACCATATGGGGGCAGTCAAGTCGTACGGCTCGGACGAGAACCGTCCGGCGCGCATCAGCGACCGCTTCTTCCTCGGCGGCCCCATGAGCCTGCGTGGGTTCAACCACAAGGGCGTGGGGCCTCGTGCGTCGCCTCGTGACGGCGGCGTCGCGGCGGGCGACTCGCTCGGTGGCGAACTCAGCTACAACGGAACCGCGAGCGTGGGCTTCCCGTGCCCAATGCCGCTCTTGGCGGTACGTGTCTGTACTTTGGCTTTTATGCATGGGCTTGGATTTGGTTTGCTTTATATGGGATCTAACAGAGATAACTGATCTTACTGCGGTTTGCTATTTATTCAGATGCTCGGCATCCGTGGCCAGTTCTTCGCGAACGCGGGCAACCTGACGACCTGGGGCCGCTTGCTGGACGAGAAGAAGTGGATGAAGAACCTCGCGGACGACACGCGCGTGTCCGTGGGCATGGGGCTTGTCTGGGGCACCCGCATCGGACGCCTCGAGGCCAACTACTCGTGGATTCTTAAATCCCACGCTCATGTACGTTATCATATTGCTGCGATCGATAGCTTGCTCCCAGTTGAAAAGCGTTGGAGCTTTTGCTTACCTCGTTTTTTTCGTGTCACTCACAAACACAGGACAACATCAAGCGCGCGCAGCTTGGTCTCGGCATGACCTTCTCCTAGACACACACGCATACAGAGGCGCTGATCATGGATGTTTCTGCTTATTACAGAGATAAGCTTTAATCAAACAACTCATTACTGTCGTTGAACCTCCTCACCATCTTTACTGCATTTTCCATTCCATTCCATGACCGTCAACATCCTCATTTTAATTGTGTCTTGTATAGAGGCATTTGTGCCTTGGATAGAGAAATGCGTCTAGAATAGAGGAACGGCGGCATCATCTCGAGAGGATGGGTGAACTGGAGATTGGCAAAATGAATGAGACAACGCTTTTGTCCTTTGACCCTCTAGAACCTGATAGTCTGAGCTATACCATTCTTGAGAGGGTTTGGAGCTGCTCGCCGCTCTTTTTCTTTTCACACATCAGAAAAGAAGCCGAAGATCCCACACCCACACCCACAGCCAAGGCACCAAGCAGGCGCCACCAGACTGCGCTAGCGAGAAGAAGCGCTCCGCTCCACTCTCGACCAGCGAAGCCCTTCGCACAGCTCCAGCTCTAACACCAGCAGATCGAACAGACCATGTACACTGGCAACGCAGCGCGCATCTACAACCCGCGGCCGGACCCAGCGGAGCGCGGCCCGCCGAAGCGCGTCACGCGCGAAGAGAGCCACATCGGCGAGATGGTCGCGGCGTCCAAGAAGCGCATCTCGTGGAAGTTTACGCTCGGCGAGTCAGACATTACTCACGAGGTCGTGCTCGTGCACTCGATCATGTCCTACAAGAAGGTTGGTTGTTGGTGGAACGATGATGGCTCTCTGTTGTCTTTTGTGTGTGGTGGGGCATTGCGACTGCTGGGAAAGACAGGACAGACTGATAATTATCATCTCTTTGTGTGTGTGCGCGTGTGCGTTTGGACAGGTGGTGGAGTTTGACGGGCGCCAGATGCACTACTCCGCGACGGTAAGAAGCTTGCTTACATCTTTAGATTGAGCTTTCCATAAGCACTTGCGATGGATAGTGAGGGATGGTGGCTGGCCAGCTAACCGACTGACTGTTTACGTCCTTATGCGGCTCTGGTGTAGTTTACGCCTGGCGATTGGAAGTTCCTGATGATCCTCGACGGCTCGAACCACGTTTTTGAAGTGCGCATCAACGACTTGGAGTCTGCCGACGTGCCCAAATACGGTAGTACGCTGTTCATTCCCAGTTCATTGTGTAATGCACACAAAGACACACTCATGTGATCGTGTTATGCGCGTGTATATGCAGATTTGGCCGTTGACCGCATTCCATTCCGTCGCTGGGATGTCTACCGCCGACGTAAGGGACCAATCACGACTTCGACGTATGCGCTGCCGAATGCCCAGCAGCAGCAACAGCAAACGAGTAAGTGCATTTATCAGTTGAGGACTCACAAAGGACGACTGTGCTTACAACTGGTTGTGCTTGTCTTTTCTTCACGGTTTCAGGCACGTTTGGAACACAGCGGTGGGGTCCAAACGGAATGTCCGCTCCACCGCCAGCCGAGCCGATGGGTCGCCCCGGCCAATACTCGCATCACGGTGGCGGCGCTCAGAGCCGTTCGCCCGAAGCGCGCTCTAACAGCTTTGGTACGTCCCGCGACAGTGGTGGCAGCCACAGAGGATCCTTTGGCAACGAGCGAGGATCTTTTGGTAACGAGAGAGGATCTTTTGGTAACGCGTCACCGCCGTACCCACAACAACAGCGTCGCCCGTCGCAATCTGGACAGTATGGCGCACCGGTTGCTCCTCAGTCTGCCCAGGCACCACCAGCTCCCATGCAGGCGAGGACCCACGCACCACCGCCTCAAAAGAAGCAGCCAGAGATCAACCTCATCGACGACTTTGGTCCGAGCGTGAGCGTGCCAGCGCAAGCGCTGCTCTTTGACCCACTCGCGGGCGTACGTACCCTTTCGAATCGGATTCTTCTCACTTGATTTTTTGGCTATGAGAACTGATGTTGATTTATTGCGAATGGTGACTGCTTTTTTTGTTTATAAAGTCGACTTTTGCGGCGCAAACTGGCGTGAATCCGCCACCGCAGCAGCAACAGCAGCAGCAACAGCAAATGAACCCTCGTACGTCCAGCAGCCCAGCGTTTGTGCCTTCGTATAACGCGCAGATTCAGCCCAACCCGACACCGTGAGTACCAACGTAGCGTATTCGTTGCATTTCTATACTGACATGATACGCACTGCTCCGTGGTTCTTCATCTCTGCAGATACGTTGACCCGTTCGCAAATGTTCCCCAAGCTGCGTCACTGAAACCAATGCAAGCCCCGTACGTTCGCCACCACCTTCAAACAATCATGAAATCCTCTTGAGGGCGAGCTTCGGGCTTTTATGCTGACTGGTTTACCATGTGCTATGGCTCCATGTATGTTTAGTATCAACTTCAACCAGTTCGCGGCTCCAAGCAATGGATATCCTCAGCAACAGCAGCAGCCACTCCAGAACGGTGGGATGTATCAGCCCACCAACTTTCAGCATCCAGCGCAGATGGGAGGGACCTCAGTGGCGCCTATGATGAGCGTGCAGCAACCTGGCATGGCGGTGGGGAATGGCGGTCGAATGACGATGCCCATCGTCGCACAGCAACAACAGCAGCCGGCAGTACAGCAGCAGCCCGTGCGTATCAGCGCGCCGGTCAACATGAACAACCCAGTGAACTACAACATCTCGCAGTTGATGAACCCCGTGGACGTGAACGGCTTCCAGCAGCAGAACCAACAGCCCAAGTCGATCAACATTGACGCGTTTGCCGGCATGAAAGGCTAAATTTCCAGTACCGACAACAGTGAAGCCGGTGACGGCAAACGGTTGTGCTTTCTTTGTATATATATATGTATATTGGAGGGACAATCATTTGTAGAAGTGATGTGCACCAAGTCCATGTTCCGGCGGGTATGCGCTGTCTGACCACCGAACAACAAAAGAGCGGTGATTGTGCAATGACGACAGAGTTTCAGATTCCAGTGCGCTTTTTAAATGACGAGTCTGGCATTGAACATCAGGAAGTGGTGTCTCATTGATCTATATTTTGTATCGTCCTTGCGAATCTAGGCGCACGCATACTACACAGGGCTTGGTCGATATGTAGGTTACATAATATGTCTGCCTTTATGCCTTTATGCCTTCTGCAGTTGCAGCTGGGGGCGTTCATCCGCGATTTGAGTCTGCAAGGAGCTCAGCTTGCGCACTGCTTCCTCCAACGCCGCGAGATGCGGGTCATGCACGCCCAACGCGCGCATGCTCTCGCAGAGCTTCTCAAAGTACTCGATGTTGGTGCCGCTTGGCCCCGACCGCGTCGCGATCTGCTGCGCCACGACGTCGAGCGGCGACGGACCGAGAAAGTCCGCGTTCTCGGGCGTCGCGATATACACCAATGCGCTGCGCACGCTTCCGTCCTGGCAGTGCACGTCCACCATACAGCGCTCATACCCGGCCTGCTCGCGGTTATCGAGCTGCGTGAGCGTGCCTTCGATGTGCTCATCCGGCACTTTGTAGAGTCGTCCCCACGTGACGCTGTCGTTCTCCAAGTGCGCGTGGTCGTCTTGGAAGCGCAGCATGTCCTGCGAGCTGATGAGCGTGACCACGCGGCCGAGTGCGTCAGCTGTGCCGCGGTGGTCGGGCGAGCCCTGCCAGAAGCGCCGGTGGTAGCCCTTGACGAAGCCGAACATGGTGTCGTGCGCCGGGAAGTCGGTCTTCCACACGATCGAGCCGTCTGGTTAAAGAGCACGAGAGACGTGAGTACCAGTCTCGTACACGGAGTATAACTGATGAGCGCGTGCACATGTGCTTGCGCGAGAGATATTGGTGGGGTACACGTACAGCCAAAGACCCACATCACGAACGCGTGGTAAAGAGGTGATCAATCGTTGGGTTCGAGAAGTGGCGAATCGGAAAATAGTGCTCTGTCAGCGACATCATTCAACACAGCACAGTAAGTTTTACCTAAAGTGTACTCGTGTATTAAAACACATTAATTTTAAAATACTCACACATTTGTTTATATTTTAACTATAAAATGCTCACGCTGTATAAATACGCATTCTACTGTAACTGCCCAATGCGAACTTGGGAAACAAATCTCATATTCCCTTCTTATGTAATCATGCCATCGCATACAAGCTCTATAATAATGATCAATTGCGCCTTAGAGACCATGTACTCCACTTTCTCGGAGCCTACTGCTCTTAGACACTGCTTGTGTTTTGAAGCTGAACAATTGCATTAATGAGTTAGCCCGGATGGACATCAAGCGATTTCACACTGACTCATATATCTTCTTTGCCTGCGAATGCTCTTCGAACCTCCAGATTTGTTTCTGCATAGTTTTCATTTCCTGCTTGTAGCTCGCACACTCAACCTTGTACCCATCCAGCCGACTCGCACCTTCTCGTTCCATTTGTGCTTGTATCTGCAGACGCAACTGAACTCGCATGTACTCCAGTTCAGCTTGCTTCTTCACTTCCAACTGCTTCTTAATCTCGACCAGTCGCTGCTGATTCTCTATGCTCGCCAGCTCCGTGCGCTGTGTCTGCTCGTGAATGAGAGCCTGGAGATCGAGATAATGGCGCGTTTCCGCGTTAATGCGCCATTTCTTCTGCAACAGCTTCTCTTGCGCGCCGTAGAACTCGTGGAGCTCTTCGATTTGAAGCTTATGTTTGCTTTGCAGTCTAACAAACCGCTTCATTAGACTCTGCGCTTCAAGAGCCACTTGATTGCAAAGCGTTTAGTGGCGGTCGAGCTCCTCCTTGAGTGTTCTCGTTGCGCTGGTGAGGTCTTCAATTGTCTGAAGCGAGTCGTGGAACTCGTGGAGCAAAGCTCGCACTTCAAATGAGACTTCACTGAAAAGGCGATCGAGACTTGCGCCAAGAACCGCAAAGCCCTCGAGCTCATGAAAATCGCTAAAGTACGTTCGCAGTCGGCTCTGTGTGCGTGCAAAGAGCTTTTCTTCTGACGTAGACAGATTCAACGTCAGATCCTGAGCAATGCTAAAACAAGTGGTGAAGGGCGAGGCTCTTGCCATCTTTCATTGGGAGCGCACTTGTGAAATTGATCTTTTCATGGTGACGCAATAGTTTTGCAAGCAGGAATAGTCACAGCGTCGTTTCAACCAAGTAGACTTGCACGATATGTTACCGTTTCTCAAAGTGTTTCTAGATCCAGCTCTCATTCAATGGATCACCTCAGTAGCTGCCTCAATTTAGTTCACCACAGGGATCGCTGTCGAAATTATATCCGGCTCTTGCTGCTCGCTTGCGCGCATGTACTCAAGCAGTGCGTTCTCCAGTGCGAACAGGTGCGGGTCGTGCACCTCCAGCGCGCGGATGCATTCGCAGAGCTTCATCACATACTCGTTATTGGGACCACTGTTGCCGGAGCGCGTCGCGATTTGCTGCACCATGTCCTGCATCGGCGCAGGACCGATGAAATCTGGACTCCCTGGCGACGAGATGTACATGACTGCTTCACGCACACTCCCGTCCTGGCAGTGCACCTGCACCATGCGCCGCTCGTAACCGGCTTCTCGCACATCAAGTTGCGCGAGCGTCTCCTCGATGTGCTCTCCAGGAACTTTGTAGAGTCGGCCCCACGTGACGCTGTCGTTCTCCAAGTGCGCGTGCTCGTCGTCTGCGAAGAGCTTCATGTCTTCTGAGCTGATGAGCGTGACGACGCGACCCGTGTTCTCTGATGTGCCGCGGTGCCACGGCGAGCCCTGCCAGAAGCGTCGGTGCCAACCCTTTACGTAGCCAAATGCAGTGTCATTCGCAGGGAACCCGGTCTTCCAAAGGATCGAGCCGTCTACAGAACGCGACAGCAAAGCAGAGACATCCATGTGAGCAAGTGGTGAGAGAGAGTATCGCTTGTATAGAGCTGCACGACACGTTATTCATGCATTCGCGCACAACTGTACAAAGAGAGATACTTGCATGCAAGCGCTTCTAGCGCATGCAGCCGATGAGAAGCTACGCACATCCAAAGACCCACATCTCAGCGCTTTAAGTGGCTGCTCGCTGCTGACGTTCAGTCGGTCTGAGAAGAATGAATGCGAGTGAGTCGCACCCACCAGCTAACGACTGTGAACTTCCAATGAGTACTTTAGTTTTTTATGTCTGCTAATGTTTATAAATACTTCTTTTGACACAAGCAAAAGATGAGTAAAAACACAATTTTATATCTCCGCAAACTGTTTTCTCAAACACGCTCTCGATAAAGTTCGCGATCACTCCTTTGTTTCATTTTGACGATCGGACAAGCAGCACATCATGCGCTTCGTGCTGGCTGGCGATCCGCATGCATGCAGTGAACGAAATGGATCGTCCATGTCACGTGGCTTCTCCATATTGCACGCATGCAGAGTTCGTGGAGGCCATGGTGTATCATTATTGGCAAAGCTGCATGAGACTGAGATATCACTGAGGAAGAAGACTTGCTTTGTTGGTGGTGGTGGTTTGGTTGATGGCAATGATTTGCTTGCCAATGAGAATAATAACTTAGTTTACACTTTGATGATACGCAAGAGAATGCATGGAAAGCTACTGCTACTGCGCTGATCAAATTCAATGATCATGGCCGCGCTCTTATGGTTGTACTGTCTGTCTAAGGCTGATCTCCTTCCCGTTTGTCGATGCCTTGTCGGGTAGGAGAAGTCCGGTTTTACATGAAGAAGTTGGCTGGTTCTTGTCTGCTTCACTTGGAAGGTGTTGTTATTGTACATTTGTGTTGTCGTCGCTACTGCTGCTGCTGCTTCTGTTGGCGCTTGCTTTACTGGATGTCGCAGAGCTTCTCGCTCCATTCAACGAGCGGTTGCGTGTACTTGAGCACCGCGTTCTCGAGAGCGATGAGGTGCGGATCGCGCACTTTCAGGACGCGCATGACCTCGCACAACTTGAACAGGTACTCAAAGTTTGGGCCGCTGAAGCCCGAGCTGGTCGCGATCGTCTGCGCCATGTCGTCCATGGAGGACGGGCCGAGGAAGTCCGAGTTGTCCGGGGTCGCGATGTACACAAGCGCGCGGCGCACGCGGCCGTCGGTGCAGTGCACGCGCACCATGCGTCGGTCATAGCCGGCCTGCTCGCGGTTGTCGAGGTTCGCGATTGTGCTCTTCACGTGCTCGTCCGGCACTTTGTATAGCCGGCCCCACGTGACGCTGTCGTTCTTGAGGTGCGCGTGCTCGTCGTTGAAACGCTTCATCTGGCGTGTGCTGATGAGTGTGACCACGCGGCCGGCGCTGTCCACCGTCCCGCGGTGGTCGGGCGAGCCCTGCCAGAAGCGTCGGTGGTAACCCTTGACGAAACCGAACATGGTCTCCTCCGCCGGGAAGTCGGTCTTCCACACAATCGAACCGTAGCCAAAGACCCACATCGTGATAAGAGCTGCTGTGTTGTGTAGTGGTGCAGTGGATGTAGTCGAGCTGCCTGGCGATCCAAGTATACTGCTACTGGCTGCTGGCTGCTTGCTGGAGTGCTGGCAAAATCGGGAATGAGCTCCTGGGATGTGGGGTTTGGCTCGTTAGTTCCGCTCGCTCGGCGGGTGTTGCTGTCTGGCGAGTTATTTTTGGCTCGTGGGAAGGTGCCACGATGCCCTTTCTCTTGTGCACCTAAGCGATCCAGAGCACCAGCAGAAAAATCCGGCCATCCCCCTCTGCACCCCAAAAACAAACAAAATGGAGTCGGAATCGCAAGATAAACGGTATTTTAAACCTGAGATGGTAATTTAATTGTTGCTCGAGCTATTTGGCAGTGTGGAAATGTGTGTGGTGACAAATTATTTTCTCGCTTTCTCTGTCTTGCAGATGAAATGACCATCCCACCTGGTGGCGTTTGCTCAAACTGTAGCACGCGTGTGGATAACTGTGCGCGGATCTTGCTGGCGTGCGCTTCGCTCTTCATTCCGCGGTCTCCAGTGCCTTCCCTCCACAAATATTCGACCTCAACTCACCAAAAGGATACCATTTTCGAGGAAGGGCACCTAGTAAAACGCGCTCCTCCTCCTACCATTGCTTTGGTTTTGCTGACGCGGAGGCGCTCGCGCTGTTGTTTGGCTACTTTCTGGATGACAAAAATTCGTGTCATCACTTTTTCCGTTTGCCATCAACACAAAGTGCATCGCATCTGGTCAGCCTGGGGTTTGCTGCTGATTCTCAAGACTCCAGCGAGCGAGCGAAGTTATTTGGGAATTTATTCTTCTCGAGTGTGCGCTTTTTTTGGAACTGAAAATATTCAGAGCCACAAGAGCTGAGTGTCAGTTTTCGCAGCGGTGTCAGCGAAATGGCGTCCTCTGATTGGCTGTTTTGAGAGCTCGCGACCCCTGATTCGCTGTTCCAATTGCGGATCGTCACACTGTCACAGTGGGGATGGGTGGCGTAGCGATCCCCCAACCTGCTCCCGTCTCGACCAATCAGATCGCGGGAGAGTGCGGGGTCGATCTCCCAAAGTCGCTGAGCGTTCACTGTCACGAGCAGATTGGCCACTGATTGGCTCAGCCGCCAAGAGTTGTCAGCGCGCGAATGGCCAACACCAGAACGCCACAACCAAACGCGTGGACAATTGAGGAGAGGTGGGACGATGGACAGATGGAGTTGCGCGCTCGCGATCGGGCGGTCCGACGTGTGCTGTCAGCAAACGATGAAGATTCTGTGCTGGCAGGGGGCTCTGGCGACGAGGCGGTGTGTGCGTGTGCGTTTGTGTTTGCACAATTGCTTGTGCGAAAGACTCCACAGCCGCAGAAGATAGCAGATATCAGCTTCCAGATCAAGATTATATGGCGTGGAAGGAAAGCAGGGGCGCGCGCTGCTTCCAAGTCGTCGCCACTTCACTCAGTGGATTCACGGGTTGCTTGCACGCATGCGGTTTGGCGTGTTCATACAGTAGCAACAGTGGCTCGAAAGGTCTTGCCCACGCGCGCAGCGTCAGCTTGTGTCGATGTGGGTGTGGCACAATGACCTCCCCAGATTGATCGCCGCGCTGCCCAATCGCTTAGTCGTACTGCGGCATGTCATCGATGCGATGGCATCTGAGAACGCCCCATTCGCACTGCCGTCACACAGCAGGCGACGAACAGAGTTGTTCCAAATGGCGCACGCATCTGACGCTTTTCTCACAAGAAGGCGCTTTGCAAGCGTACTTGTGCGCTGTTGTTGTGGCTCTCCACAGTCGGTGTTTGGAGGGAATCTGCTGATAAAATCAGATAGGATCACGCTTCGCGATGCTGAACTGAACTCTTTCGTGGCGATCGTCTACAGGTCCACGCTTGAAGTGCCGTCGGACCTTCTCTTTCGCGCTGATCAATGCTGATGAGCGACTGAGTGAACGAACGAAATGACGAGTTTGCTTTTTGTGCTGAAGATGGAGATGAGATGAGATGGTAAACTAGACCTTGACCTTGGATGGCTCACTCGCAGTCGATGAGCGGCTTCAGTGCGGTGCGATGGAGGGAGATGGCTCGTTTCTTGCTCATGTTTCGCATGCAATGAGTGGCAGCGGGTGACGGCAACTATATGTAGGATACACCCCAAGTGACCTATCTTAAGCTGCTGGCCGCTTGGTCGTGCGCTTGATGTCCGAGCCGAGGAACGATGTGTACATGCAGTTCTCGTTCTTCTTGAGGAAGCCATCTCGGTAGACTAGGTCAAAGCCCCCGACGTGGTCCTCGCCACCCGTTTTGCTGGAAAAAGGCACAAGCAAACGTTTGTTGTCACAGATCCATCCACACATCTTGTGAGCTTGTTGTTGGTGGTTGGTCATGACGTGAAGTCGACTATCGAAAAAGTGTGATCGTTGCACCACCAAATGGTGCAAACTAGTAAGCATCACGTAAACGTACTTGTTCTCGACGTCGATGATGTCGAGCATGTCGTTGAGCATGCCGCACTTGAGCTGGTAATCGGACGCCGTGTTGGCCGATAGCTTTTGTTCACGGTAGTGATGTGAGTTAGCAATTAGCCTTTCATCTAATCAATCTGAGCCCTAAATTGTGCAGGAAAGGGGTCTTACCGACGGCGAGGCGTTCACTTCGAGCAGCCAGGGCTTGAGGTTCTCGTCGATCATGATGTCGTAGCCGTAGAGCTCGAAGCAGTGCTTGTCGTTGATCATAATCTTCTCGATGCTCAGCAGCGACTTGATGATCACCATCTGGATCTCGAAGAAGAGCTTGTTGATGCGCTCGGGGCCGTGCTTGGACATCATGTACAGCTTCAGGTTGTGCAGGTCCCACTTGCCGCCATGCTATAATTTAATTTGAACAAAAGGGTCCACACAGTTATGAGCAGCTCTTTTTGTGTAATGAAGCTGCCATCATCTTTCACACATATACAAAGAGAAGCTTACTTTCTTGTTGTAGTGCTCGGACGTTTTCTGGATCGCGACGTTCGTGAGGTGGATGAACGAGTTCGCGATGTCGCTCGGGTTATTCGAGTAGCGCGAGTTCGTGAAGCGCGCAAAGCCGCCGCGGAATAAGTAGATCTCGAGCGGCGCGAACGACGGCACGAGCGCGTACAGCCGCAGATCAAACTGCACAGCAAACACCAGCAATTCAATATGAAGTGAGACTCCAGATCAAAAAGGTACGCGTAGTGGATTGAAAATGGCGTCACATACTTTTTTGCCGCCCACGAGATACGGGTTTGAGATGTACTTTTGCACGACGTACGTCTCGACCTGCTGGTTCTCTGGCCGCCACCGGTAGTCGGTTCTCCAGTCGCTGATCTGACTCAGCTTTGTGAACAGGAAGATACCTTTGCCCTGTGCTCTACAGTTACCCAACAATCAGCCGCGCAGGGGGAACCGTGAGTCAAAGTGATAGTTGTGCACTTGAAAGAGGAATTCAACGATCCTCGAAGATGAAGAGCCGTACTTTCCAATCGGCTTCATGATCCAAACGCCCTGGTTCCGCTTAAACTCCTGTACGATTTGAGAATGAATGAGGCTGCTGATGTGAACGCATGAATTTCGTTAGCACCCACACCCGTGGTTGTGTGCTTGTTATTACCTCCACGAAGATGGCGTATTCGCCCGGCAGAATGTACGTGACTGGGAAGAAATCGTACGATCCGAGCACGTCGTTCTCCAAGTTCACGCCTTCCTCTGATCTGTGCATATAGAAGCAATGAAATAAGATATGGGTCCTCTGTTTAGCAAATACTCGCATCGAAGAACGCAGAGCTCGCGGTCGCCATACTTCGCTTTCTTCTCCATCATGCGCTTGGCGCGCTTGAGGTTCTTGATCAAGAGGTCTTTGCGGCAGAGCTCGCGGCCGTTACGGAAGTGGTTCACTTTCTGCCCGTTCTCCAAATGCACCGTGTCCAGCAGCTCGTAGATGTACTCGCGGTCCGCCCAGTAGAAATCCCAGTCGTTGTCCGAGCTGATGAGCAGCATCAGAACAGTGAAAGAAACCACACATCACTTAGTCGAAGTAGCACAACCAAGCGCTATGAAATGCCCAGTTGGCGTACGTTTCTTTCCATCTGCGTCGGAGCAGCGTGTCGTAAATCGTGTTCCGGAAGTTCGTCTTAAACTTGGTCACGCTGCTGCTGCTGTTGCTACTGGCTTTGGCGTTTTTGCTGCCACTGCCTGTAGCTGCTGCACTGTTGATGTTGCCTCCAGCATGTGCTGCACCGAAAGCGCTACCGCCTCGTGTGATCTCGCGTCCTTCACCGCTACTGCGCACTTGCCTGACTGCTCTCGTGCCGCCGGAGCCGGAGGCTGTTGTGTTACTGCTGGTACCTGCGCTCGAAAGACCAGCATCTCCTTTCCTCTCCTTCTCTGTCGCCAACCTGCTTTGCATTGCGCTTTCCGAATGAAAGATGCCCCCGCGTTGTTCTCACTTCAATACTATTCTTTGTTCACGAGCTCTTGTGAAAGCGCTTGTTGTTCTTCGGTGACATGAACAGTCGGCTATAGCTACATTTGGCAAAACTCAAAGCTGAGCTAAAATGGCACTTGCAGCGACAAAAAGAGACCTGCTCTATTGTCGGTTCTTTTAAACAAGAAGCAGCTTTTCGGCTCTGCTAGCGCTTCTTCAATATCGAGGCGCTCACTAATATAAAATCTATGCATGCGGGCGGCTGATAGCCCGTGATATGGTTGCATCTGGCATCAACGCCGTCACTTTAAACGGTATCTGCGATTTTGTCGGCATCATCCGACGACAGGAAGCCGAGCTCGTCTTCCTCGCGCACAGTCGGACAATCACGGAGAATAGCGTGGGAAATTGCAAGCGCAGAGCTGTAAAGAACAAGATAGCACGGTGAGAAACTCATCGGGAAGGAAGAGACTCGCGAAATCACAACTCAGCATTTCTTTCACCTGGCAGTGCAGATCGTGAACAAGATGGAGCCTCCGAAGATGACGATCACACCCAAGCTGACTGTATGACGCACAGAGCAAAATTAGTAGTTAGCAAGTTTTTTAGAATTTCAATAACTGTACAGATAGACCACGTTGTGCAGACGTACTTCCAGTCAGACCGAGCTTGCGCTGTTCTGGTGAGACAGGCTTTCCGAACACCAGCATCGGGTTCTCAGCGGTCTCATTCGCAGCCACGCTCGACGCGTACAGCCAGAATCCCGCCAAGCAGATCAGTACGAACAGGAACATCGGGTTCAGCAAGCTATCAAAGCAGAACGCACACGTTAAGCTCTGGCTCACGACTCCATTCGTATCAGCTCACAGTGAGCGCCGCATTATGCAGCACGATCACAAACAAGACAAAAAAAAGCACTCACATCGTAACGACACCCACAAGCGCTGCAGAAATCGCGTAGTTGGTGCTGAAGAACATCACGTTCTTGCGTGCGCGCGGAGCGAGCGCCTCTCTGCCAGGCACGTTGAACGGCTTCTCCTCGCCAAGACCGAGGAACTGCGAGACGCCGCGCACGTTGCGCAGATTGATGACCTGCAGCAGCTGGTCCTTCACCTTCATCAGCGCGTGGTGCTGCACTTCGACCACGAGCTTGCTATCGGCGTCCGCTACCTTCATCTTGCTGGCTTCTTGGTTCTTGTTGTGAGGCTTATGAGCGTGTTTGGGAATGAGCGAAGGGGGCAGCGAGGCGGCCGAAAAAACAAAAGCAAGTTGTGTGCGGCTGGCAGGATCTGATTCGTTGAAATCTTCTCCGTAAATAGATTTCTGACCACTCCGAGAGCCGTTTGACTCAGATTTTATGTATCTCGTATTTCAGCCAATGAACGGGCGACAGAAGTATCCACTTTTTTTAGAGCGAGAATGACAGTGTGAAGAGGAAGAATGATTGTCGAGCAGGTTGCCGACCGCTTCAACTCAACTGCCCCGCCGCAACGGAAACACGCGCGCAATTCCGCATTCTGCGATCGCGACAGGAAAGTGAAGGTGCGCAGACCGAGAAGCGCGTGCTGCTTCTCTCCTCTATCAGAGCCGCCATGCGCACGCGTCGAAAATCCATTGGCCCACCGGCGAAGCAGAAGAGCTGTGATCTCGATGACTCATTCGATGCAGGTAATGAATGGTGTGCTTCATGACTGTAGTGTATGCCATGGAAACCACGGATGTGTTCATCGGCATTGAGCTATTGTATGTGACGCAGATCAAGGTGCTGGTGATAAAGTAAGTTTGTTCAAGTGTGCCACCACAGCAACTAAGAATGCACACACACTTTCCTCACCGAACATGTGTGTGAATGATTGACATCAGGAAAATGTGGATGCCAACATCCAGTCTCGAACGCGCGGGCGACGAGGACTGACGGTAGCGACGAAAAGGAAGAAAACCCAAACTGCACAAGGCAATGAAGCGACCGACCGAGCCTCGAAGCGAAGAAAGCGAGCAGTGGCGACGCCAGAGAAACCAGCACGTGCAAAAGAGACTCAAGGTACACCTCACAGCTCCAAGTGTCCAGGTACATCGCAAGAAACGCCACCAGCGTTTACTTTTACCAAAGGCAAGCAGACGTTTCGAAAGCGCAATCAGCTCAAGGAGAAGCAAAAGAGTCAGCAGTGTGACCAAAAACGAATCGAGGACCTCGTGCAGTATTTCAAAGGCTTGGACGATCAAAAGCTGAAGTTTGCGGAAGCGCAGTAAGCAATGTCTCTCCTTCAAGCCTTGTCAGAGATATGTTGCTGGCTGAATGTGTTGGTGTCATTGTGTGTGGCGCAAATGAAATTGCAATGAAGTCCGCATCTTGTTTGGTAGTTTGGCAATCTATCGTGGTATCGCGTGAAACACCTACGCTGCAGTCAAAGCCAAGATCTGATCGCAAAGTTTTGGACTCTGATGACGGCTTCGATTCTCTTGAGCTTTCTTGGCAACCAGCGGCTTATCGACTTCAATCGCCTCTTTGATCACATCGAACACAGCCTCCTGTACATCGAAGAAACAAACATACAGGCACAAAAGTCAGCAACTCAGAAAGAAACCAGCAATGCAACACAAATGCGACGAACGAACTTGAATGCTGGGATCGGAATCGTCGAGGTGCACAAATAGACAGTCGAGCGTGTAATCGATGATCGTGCCCTTAAAGTGCTCCTTTGGCGCTGCGCGAAGAAATGTGCTGAAGGTCTGGCATGCAGCCTTGCGGACAGTGTCGTTGCTGTCATCGAGTCGCTTGAGGATCTCCGCATACAGCTGGTGCACAGGTTCCTCTGTTATGCACAAACGTGCGTGTCATGACACGAAGAACAGCCAAAAGGTCAGTCTGTGAGCAATCCTGTCATAAGAATTTGTTCGTACGTACCTCCAAGACAGCCCGGAAGCGCAACGAAGAGGTACTGCAGCGCGAGGCACACCAACTGGCGAGTCTTTGCATCACCGTCATCCATCGACGACTTCAAAACCGGCAGCATCTACAACATTCAAAGTGCAACATTAGCGAAGATTCCGACAAACACCTGTTCACGATCATAGTTGGATACGAAGAGCTTGGCAAACCTTTGGTGCAGTTTCAAACAGACATGCCTGGTCTGCCAGTCCCTGACGAAGTAGCGTGTACGCGCATGCGACTGCAACTTTCCTACAGTTTCCGTCAGCGATGTGTTTTAGTTACAGATTCTGTCAGATCTCACCCCGAGAAAGCGCTCCTCGTGTAAAGCCTCAAGACGCCGACATACCTGATGGTCGCAGCGACTCGGCCTCCTTGCCACACAATGTTTGGGATGATTCCATTGAGCAAAAGAGGCACGCTGAATGGCTGAAAAGACTACATAACACG
The DNA here is from genome assembly GCA_023335655.1 of Globisporangium spiculum. Taxonomy (NCBI): domain Eukaryota; phylum Oomycota; class Peronosporomycetes; order Pythiales; family Pythiaceae; genus Globisporangium; species Globisporangium spiculum. The sequence continues at coordinate 21,885 of JAADVO010000226.1, read as the reverse complement.
ACAATTTGTTGACGGACGAGCACATCTGTCAGTCTTTCCTGACGATATGATCATGGGGAAGTTGGTTGTTACCTTGAAGATTGACTCCGTCCCAAGCATCGTCTCGAGAAGAGCGAGGAATGCGAGGCGCACGTCTGCATCGCGACTTGCGTCCAGGTGGACGAGGATTGCAGGGACGAGCTTGCCCATGTTCTCGCCACACGCCTGCAGCAGTAAACGATAAACCAGTCGTAGTTCCGCGCACAAAAGTCAGACCCCAGTTCAGCTCAGAACACTTTAGATGAACACACATCGTACCGCGCCACTGCGCCGACACAGCGAATCAAACAGCACGCGGTTCGGGTCGCTCTTCTTCCAGCTAGATGCGGCGTCGGCGGGGAGCGACATCTTGTCGAGGATTTTGCCCAAGTAGCGCAGATAGAGCCCCTGCAAAAAGTCAATTTCCACATGCAAGACGTCAGGTATGCAGGGTTGATGATCGCACATCCATGATAGATTTCGCCATTCGACACGTACATCAACAGAGAGCTCGCACTTGAGAGCGAGCTCATCCACTGCAGCCGTTGCCTACAAATTAACAACACAATCAAACATCAGCATTTTTTAATACTAGCAATAGATAATACTGAGAGAGAGATAGCAGTACAATCAATCGTCCACTCACCGTTTCTTGCGCAATAGACGACTCAACGGAACTCGCGAGCAAATGGTTGAGGACCCAGAAGAGGCGGAATGAGATCTCACCTTTGTGTGGCAACACCGCGCCAGCAGTCTTGATAATACTCGACACCACACCGGCAAGTTGGTCCTGCAGATCAGCGGCTTCGGATTCCCGGAGCCCAGCGTCACAGAGCGCTTCTGTGATAAGCTCCAAGTGCGGCTCGATCGTCTTCAGAGACATCCCTTCGATACTCATACCAAGGAGGATCAGTCCATTAGTTCGGTGCTGAGTGGTGTCTTGTCCGGCGAGTCTTCCCGCGGCCTATCAGTCAGCAAACAATTGTCGAAATTGTTATTCTCCATCTAACTCAGCCATTGTAAAGTTGTGCCAGTAAAACATGAGAAGCCTACCATGGGAAGCAGCGACGCGAGGATCATCTGCGAGTCTGCGTAGTAGCCGACAACTCCCGAGCACTCTTTCACACTCTGCACGACCGAGTCTTCGTCGTCACGACAGATTTTCCCAAGTGCGGCAAAGATCTTGTCCAAGAACGAGTTCATGCCGTTTTCAAGCAGGATCAGGAACACGCTCAAGATCTTCGTATAGCGCTCACGGACTTGCATCGTCCAGTCGTTTGTCTTCTCCAACAGCACTGGAAGCACCTCAGTTTGAACACTACAAGAGCAGCCACGCGTCAATATCCCAGTCGTAAAAGACACCCTCAAGCAAAAAAAGCGGACATACCTGGTGGCCAGTTTACGCGTGGCGGTGGGTGGTCTAGTTTGGAAATAGGCTGGTGGTTGTTCAGTCCTGCTGCTCCTGCTGCTGTCTCCATCGATAGCCATTGGCTCGGCGTCTCCTCCATCGCCATTCGCCGCACGCATCTCCCAGGTCACAGCCAGCTCCTCGAGCTTCTTCAGCGACACGTCGTGCACTTCAGGGGACTCGTCGACGATCCCCCCCAGCAGTAACGGAAAGAGCGGCGCTTGGAACTGGCGAATCTCTTCGATGTTCTGGAACCACGCAGCGAGCATGAGCGCAAACTGCTTGCGCACAGAAGGCGCTCGGTCAAAGACCACTTTGCTGATCGCAGGCAGCACGATCTCCTTCATGAGCTCCACGAGCGAGTCAGAGCCGCACGGCACAAGCGCCTCCAAAGCCTACATACAGCACAATATGGAGATTATGTGTGTGTGTCAGTCACATACTCGTGGGAACTTTACACTACACGAGCAGCGCAAACACAAACACAAACCTGAAGCGCGCCGACGCGCACGCGACTATGCTGGTGGCCGAGGTTCGTCACCATCGGCTTCACGATCGTTCCAAGCTGCAACGCAACATCAGATCTCCACGCGCTTGAGATCACAATCGCACAGTCTGCAGTGATCTTCTTCACGTCCGGGAATGGGTCCAGCGCGGTCTTCCCGAGCACATTCGCGAGGTCTGGGACCACAATGGTGAGCGGCGACACCGCTTTGTCTTCGGCCGTCGCCTCGGCCAGCTGCTTTAAGTATGCATGCGTCAACTGCAACAGCAGCAATCGGATTTCTTCAGTCGGCTCTGGGTACGGCAGCTTGCCCAGTCGCGCGCTAAGGAGTGCCACAAGGTCTTTCAGCATGCTCTGCGAGAGCTCCATGGCGCGACGCTCCGCAAAGAAGAGTAGGATCGTGAGTGCCTTCTCGCGGCATTTCTCCACTACATCTTGGTTCGCACACGCGAGCAGCGCCGCTTTCATGTTTGCATTAAAGAGCGTCTGCAGCACGATCAGAGGCACGCTCTGCGCCTCACTGCTGAGCGCGCGCTGGAGTTTGTCGAGCGCGCGGCGCCGCACACTGCGCTCTGGATCCGAGAGGCAGTTGACATCGCGCTGCAGCTTCATCGCGAGCACGTTGTACTGCGCCTGCTGCTCCGCGCTCATCGTCGTTGCCATGCTTGTCGTTGTCTCTATAGTTCGTTGCTCTGCTTCTCAGCAATTGGATCTGAAGTGGCTCCTCGTCGAGATGTCTGAAATGGCGCTTTTGACCAACAATCTTAGAGGATGGCTATCGGATAAGGATATAATTTTGTCAAAAATAAGGCAGGTTTCTATCCTGATTTTGACTACCTTTTTGTATGTGAAACTCGAGATTTTGACTCTTTTTGAGCTAGAAGATTGTGCTGAGCGCGCGCAGTCGCAGTCGCTCGTTTTCAAAGAGCAGGGGAGGCTCGTTGGTGCTTTTGTATTTTCTTTTTCGTGTCTCTATCGTCTGTCTACAGTGGGGAGGAAACCTGGCGGATCGATCAATCAGCGCGACGCAGGTGGTGCTTCTAAATCTATCTGTAATAACATGCAATTGCGAGAATCCCCCAGCTTCCCCTCACCGTCAAACACCAGGTGCTCCTGGCAGCCTCAACAATCAGCCCATCTACTTCTTCTTGGTAGCAGAGCGCTTGCGGTCGTTGGCCGACAGCTCACGTTTGCTGCGATGAACAAACAGAAACGAGAAGAAAACAACGAATTAGATTATGCTACAACAATAGCGTTAGGCTGAGCTTACCGCATGCGGATACGCGATGGCGACACATCGATCATCTCGTCGTCTCCGATGTACGTCACGACGTCCTCCAGCGACATGGTGCGGATCGGCGAGAGACGAATGTTCTCATCCTGTCGATTTGCATCGAATACGTAAAGCGAGTGAGTTCTCACAATACACACACCACACAGTACACATGATGCTTTATAAGAGGTAACATCGCCATTTCCGTACCGTTCCTGCCGCGCGCATGTTCGAGAGCTTCTTCTCCTTCGTTGGGTTCACTTCGATGTCCACTGGGCGGGTGTGCTCGCCGATGATCATGCCAGTGTACACTTCGTCACCAGGCTTGATGAACATCTCGCCACGGTCCTCCAGCGTGTTCAACGCGTACGCCTATGAGAGATACATACATGCAATATTAGTGTAAGTAAAGCGAGCTTATACAGCACATTGTCACGAGAGCACAAAGGTGGGTTTACGTACCGAAGCAACACCGTTCGCCGAGGCGATCAGCTTGCCCTTGGATGGCGGCGACGCAGAACCCTGATATGGCGAGTAGCCGTGGAAAATCGAGTTCAGCACGCCACTGCCGCGGGTGTCCGTCTTGATCTCGCTGCGGTAGCCCATGAGGCATCGCGACGGGATCTTGAACTGCAAACGCACTTTGTCCTGCATCTCCTTGAACTCGACGATCTCGCCGCCGCGGTTCGAGAGCTTGTCAATCACCGAGCCCGAGTAGTCGGCGTCCACATCAATCGTCACTTCTTCGATCGGCTCGAGCTTCTGCTTCGTGTCCGCGTCCGTCTTGAAGAGCACCTGCGGCGCCGAGACGCACATCTCGAAGCCCTCGCGACGCATCTCTTCGATCAAAATCGCGAGCTGCAGCTCACCACGACCGTGAACGTTGAACGCCTCCGAGGACTCGCTCTGCGAGACCGAAATCGCGACATTGTTCTCGGTTTCTTTCTTCAAGCGCTCCTTGATGTGTGACGACGTGAGGAACTTGCCTTCCTTGCCGGCGATCGGCGAGTCGTTCACACCGAACGTCATGGAAATCGTAGGCGGGTCCAGCGTTGGCGACGGGATCGGCTCCGAGACGGCAGAGTCACAGATCGTGTCCGACACGAACGCGTTGACACCAGCGATCGTGATGATGTCGCCAGCCGTGGCGGACGTCACTTCGGACTTGGCTCCAGCGCGCGTCACGTACATCTTCGTGACCTTGCCAGTCTCCAGCTGCTTGCTTTCGAGGTTGAGCACTTGGATCGCGTCACCGACCTTGATCGAACCGGCGTGGATGCGACCAGTGGCAAGACGGCCAACGTACGGGTCGTGGCCAATCATCGTCACCGCCATGGCGAACGGCGCCGAAGCGTCAGCCACTGGCGCTGGGACGTAGTTGATGATCTCGTCCAACAGCGCAGTCATGCTGTCCTTCGACTCGTCAGCGTCATCGAGGTCGCGCACGGCCCAGCCGTTCTTCGCCGATGCGTACAGCACTGGGAACTCGAGCTGCTCGTCGTTCGCTTCAAGCGCAACGAACATGTCGAAGAGCTCGTTCTCGACGTCACCGTTCAAGCGACTGGTCTCGCGGTCGACCTTGTTGATGACCACGAGCGGCTTCAAGCCCTGGTTCAGCGCCTTCGTAAGCACGAACTTGGTCTGCGACATTGGGCCCTCCGTCGCGTCGACGACGAGCACGACACCGTCGACCATGCTGAGGATGCGCTCGACCTCGCCGCCGAAGTCAGAGTGCCCGGGCGTGTCGACGATGTTGAGCACGTGGCCGTTGTACTCGACGCGCGTGGTCTTGGACATGATGGTGATACCGCGCTCGCGCTCGAGGTCGATCGAGTCCATCACGCGGTCCTCTGACAGCTTGTTGCCGCCGTGTTTGAGCAGCTGGTCCACCAGCGTGGTCTTGCCGTGGTCGACGTGCGCAACGATCGCGACATTGCGGATCAGGCTCGCGTCCACCGTGCTCGAGAAGTCACGCGCAGCAAAGGCGGTCTGCAGGAAGCTGCTGCGCTGCGTGGCGCGGCTGCTGTGGCGCGCCGCGAGCGTCGGGAGGCTTCGTCGGAGCCACATGAGGAAGGCGCTTCAGGAATGCTGACGATGCTAGGTGTGTGTGAGACGCGAATGCGCTGCTCGTCCTGTTGCGCTTGCTGGTTGGCCAAGGAGTGGCAGGCAGAATGTGAAGCGCGCCACCTGGTGCTCCACAGCGGCGGTCCACAGCTGACAAGCAGAGTGATGGTGTCGCATTTCTTTGCCGAAGATTCGGATGGCTCTCAATAGAGCGCGGCTTCTTAATCAGGATGACGCGTCACCTTATGAGTGTGCGCCGTCGATGGTGTTGGCTGCTGGATGGACTTGCTTTCATGCTCTCTGATCCTCGATGAGGAACAAGAGCGAATGAATGAATGGATGGATGGATGAATGGCTGGCACCAGAATCCGCAGCTCCGTGGTGCGTTATCAGGCTGCAGCGAAGCTTGCAGGAATGCGCACCGCACGCGGGCTGTGGCTGTCGATGGACAAGACAAAACCAACAAGAAAATTAGAAAGATGGCGCTCGTGCTTTTGACTTCGTGTTGCATTCGTCCGCCCTATGCGTGCGTGCGTGTTTGGCTGGCTGGCTGGCTGACCGAAGCACCGGCAAACGCAAAGGTTCGCGTTTTTGGACTGGTGATAGGCTCATTGACACTTCGAGAGCCATTTTGCAAACTGAAACGGATTTCCGTCACGGCGTGTGTCCCGCACGCATGAGCCGGTGTCATGCCAATCAATCAGTCGATCGCCATGTGGCTGGCTGGCTGTCAATCAATGACCGAATGACCAAATGACCAAGTGGCCAAATGGCTGGCTGCCAATCAAGACCAGACCAATTTTTGAACGACTCATGCACAAAAGGTATCTTTTGCTGGGCGGGTGACGTCGCGCGCCTCACGGGTTCAACGAGCCACTGATCAGTACCGTTGTCCATGAGAGCTGAAACTCAGTGAGAAGGTAAAAAATATCGAACGAAGAGAGTGCCTTTATTGCAGCTGCAGCAGGACAACAAGAGTTTTCCCCGTTGCTCCTGGATCAAAATTGTGAGCGAATGCCACTTTTCATATTCAGCTACCATTGTAGCTTGAGCGCGCGCCATCTATCCATCCATTCATATCCATGTCTGAAAAAAGTTTTGCGTGTGTGTATTCATCCCATGCCATTCACTCAGGATCATGTCTACAACCAGCAAGCTGTTCTGGCGATATATGTACAAACTGTAGAGCATGGAGCTCTTCTCATCCTGGATGTGTCCTCACTTGATTTTTGTGTCCATAACTGCGAAATCCGGTGAAAGTCAGCGCGACCGATGATCCTCCGAGCCAGCGTGGCTGCGCGCGGACCGGACAAGGGAACGATGGACCGATCGAAACTGATGGCCGGGCTGGGATTCTCAGGCTACATCGACACTTCTGTGTGTGGGTGTGTACCGTTTGGAGGTCTGCTTGGTGGAAGGATCGATCGATCGATCTCGTTGCTAAACAGCGTGGTCACAAGGGTCTTGGTGCTTGGGCAATCGATCCCTCTAGACCCCAGCCTCTACACTGAGCGTGCGTGTGTCCGCACCTGTCCGTGGTGGTCCATGGTCCTTTGTGTGGCGTCGTTGTGATTCGCGGTTTGCTTTGCTTGGGGGAGACGGTGGACCGAAGTCACCGGGACGTAGCCACCTCGGGAGCCCTGTCACGCACCCGGGCCAGCTGGCTGATTGCCCGTGTATGCGCCATGTCACCCAGCGTCATCGCGGTTTTTCCGCCCGGGACGTGGGAACACAACAAGGGATCGGCCCGTTTCTGTTCACGGCCGTGGATCCAAATTGTCAATCACCGCTCTTTCCCAGGCAGCCTGTTCTGTTTGGTTCCGATCCAGCCCCAGCCAGCCAGCCAGCCACAAAAAGCACCGGTCTCACGGGTCTAATGAATCCAAGCCTGCGAACGTTTCAGACCCGCCCACCCATCTTGGTGGATTTGTTGATCATACTGAATTCCATACAAAAGTCGGAATCACGCTCGAAAACACCTGCTGCGAAGCTGGCGGGTCGGGTTTCTCCTGCCACCACGCACGCGATCCTGATTTTCCGCATCTTGGTTGTTTTGTTTTTTCAGACCCGCCCCAACCACCACCGACCCAGATTTCTCACACATAGATTTCCATTGTTGCTGCGGATTCCGCATTCCGCATTTTCCCCAAGCAGACGGAGGATCCGCTCACTCATTTGCGCACTCGGACGCACGCGCGCACGCCCTCCCACCCTCTGCTCTTCTTCGCGGAGACCTCGGAAGCAAGACTAGCAAGTCTCTCCACCATGAGCTCCTCGGTGCGGCGGCTGGCGCTCGGTGCACTGCTGCTGCTGCATACGACGGACGCGAAAGTGCCCATGAGCTGGAGCGGCAAGAGCAGCGAGAACGAGAGCTGGATCGACCCGGAGACGCCGCTCGACCTGTACACGGCGCAGGTGCCCTCGGAGGGTGCCCGCATCGGCTCGAACGTCTCGCACCACACGTACAAGCTCATCTTCTCGGACGAGTTCAACGACTCAACGCGTACGTTCGGCGCCGGCTTTGATCGCAAGTGGACCGCCATCGACATACGCGATGAGTCCAACATGGGGCAGCACTACTTCCTGCCGCAAGCCACGCAGATCGACAAGGACAACCTCATCATCACAACCTCGAAGCCCAAGGAAAAGTACCGCGGCGCGAGCTACGTGAGTGGCTCGATGCAGACGTGGAACAAGTTTTGCTTCACTGGCGGCTTTATTGAAGTGCGCGCGATTCTCCCAGGAAAGTGGGGCGTGCCAGGCACGTGGCCAGCTATCTGGATCATGGGCAACCTCGGTCGCGCTGCGTTCCTTGTCTCGCAAAAAGACATGTGGCCCTGGAGTTTCGATTACTGCGCGCCGTACATTGAGAAGTCGGAGACTGTGCACCAGATGCTCAATGCGTGCGGCAACTTGACTGACAAGAACGATGACAATTCGTTTCCGGAGAACTACGGCTTGAACCCGTTTCAGGGCCGTGGCGCCACGGAAATCGATGTAATTGAAGCGCAAATTCGAGCCCGCGATGAACCGGCGTTCATCTCCACGTCGTTGCAGATTAGCCCCGGTTTGTTCCCGAACTTGCGTCCCGACCCAGAGACGCTTCCGGGGCCAAATCAGTGGTATCAAGGACTGAAGTTTGGCGACAGAACTCTCATCAACTCGGCTTACTACGGCGAGAACGGTCTTGATTCCCTTTCGGCACTAACGCAACTCGAATCGAATTCGTTTTTGTCGTACCACTTGTACCAACTGGACTGGTCGCCTGGTCCAGAAGGTTACATTCGATGGTGGATGGACGGGAACTTTCTGTTCGAGATCCCGGGCTCCGCATTGGCTGTGTGGTCTGAGGGCGTGCCTCCTCGCCAGGTCCCTGTTGAGCCGAGCTATTTGATTCTGAGTACAGCTGTGTCGGAAAAGTTCTCGCCTCCGTGTGAAGGTCAGATCTGTGACTCACTCTGGCCGTCGAACTTCACGATTGACTACGTGCGCGTGTACCAGGGAAACCCGAACCGCTACACGTCTGTCGGGTGCAACCCAACGGGATTCCCGACGTCTAGTTGGATCAATGCCCACCCAGTGAACTACGGTCTCCCATGGTACTCGGCGCTGAACATCGAGGCGGCGCTCGTCAACTTCTTCGCGATCTTGAACGCTGGCATCAGTCTCGTGATCACGTTCTTCGGCTTCAAGCACCCAGTGCTGACGGCAGCGTACATGAACTCTCTGTGGCTCATCGCGAGCTTCTACGGTATCTTCAGCATCGGCTCGCTGGAGCAGCTTCAGTGGATCCACACGTTCATCGCGGTTCTCTGTGGCGTGGTGTTTGGTGGTATCTTCTCGCTTATCAGCAGCACTGCACTTGGCGTGATGCTCGGCTCGTACTTCGGCATTGTGATTGGTCAGTTCCTGCCACTGTTCGCTGCTCGCATTCTCACTGCGGTGCTTGTGCTGACGGGAGCTGGTCTGTCTTTCTCGCGGTTGGACCCGAAGCACTTGCTCATCATCTCGACGTCGTGTATCGGAAGTGTTGCGCTTCTGATGTCCATTTCGACATGGATCACAAAAGACGAAGTCGCGATGAACTTGTGGCACATGGCGGGCTACATCTTTGGCGGCGATGGGTACACCAAGACGCATATCTGTACCACGCACTGCTCGACTATCTACAGCACGCTGATGACGCTGAGCGTTGCCGGCGCTTTCTTCCAATACTACAGCACACGCTCGATCTCTATGTTCGCAACGAAACAGGCAGCGAGCAAGCAAAAGAAGCTAAAGTCGTGGGCGCCACCGGTCTCCGCGAGCTCCGATGCGCGCGCGTGGAAGCCAGCGGATGTGTCGACAGAGAAGATCAACTTCTTCTCTCCACTCAAGCTGCCGCTCAACATGCAGCAGTACGCGACCATCTTCCGCATCGCGATGAACGTGCAGCGCTCGTATGGCTTCCAGTTGGACAACTTCCGCAACCAGACGGAGCACATCGTGATGCTGCTCGCGAACTCGGCGCGCAAAGGCTCGAACCCGTACCGAAAGTTGCACGACTTGGTGTTCAGCAACTACAGCAAGTGGTGTCGCAAGCTCGAGATCCCGTCGCTGCACTGGAACGAGACTCGACCAGCACAGGGCGGTCTGAGCAACGTGGACGAGATGTCGGTCGACCTATGTCTCTTCTTCTTCATTTGGGGCGAAGCCAGTAATGCGCGTCACTCGCCAGAGTATTTGTGCTTTTTATTCCACAAGATGAAAGAAGAGTTCCCAGCAGTTCGCCATACTGAGCGTGAAGCTGGCCACTTCCTTGACACTGTGATCACTCCAGTGTACGGACTCGTGCGAGCGCAAATGTCGTCGAACGATGACCACCAAGACCGCCACAACTACGACGACTTCAACGAGTTCTTCTGGAGCACGGCGTGCCTGAAGTTCGATTACAAGCATGAAGACGTCGTGGAAACGAACTCCCCGAATCCAATGGCGTACTTCAAGCAGAAGCGCGATGGCAATCTCGGAGGAGGCGCTTCTCGTAGTGGTCTTGGTGGCGGCTACGGGTCGACTTTTTCGGGCAGCTCGCTTCCAAAGCGCAAGAGCATTGCCGAGGGTTTCGCTGAGTCGCAGAAGACATTCCTTGAGAAGCGTACGTGGCTCGCGCCGCTGCGTGCTTTTGGACGTGTGTTTGACTTCCACGTGATCGCGTTCCACTTCCTCGCGACGCTCGCATTTGTAAGTGAACAGGAGCTGGGCTTCACGGCGGGAGCTAAGATCATTTCCAGCACCATGATCACGCCTTTCTTACTCTCGATTCTTCGCGATGGATTGGACATCTTTGCAGTGTACGATGAGCGGGCGGCTGGATCTACGCTCTACCGACACGTGGTGCGCATTGTCTACCACTTGTTCTTGAGCGTGCTTTCGTTCACGCTGTACTGGTACGCGTGGAGTTTCAATGGCGAATGGTGGGGCGTCTTCTACTCGACCGTGCTCTTTTTGCACATCCCAGGGATCTTCAACTGCGTGCTGCAAGTGACTCCTCAGCTCAACAACTGGCTTCGACGCACGCGCTGGAAGCCCGTGGCTGTTATCCGAGACATCATCAATCCAATGAATCGTCTGTACGTCGGAGATAACGTCCTCGATCCAGCATCCCAGAGCTTCGGATACCAAATCTTCTGGGTGACAATGCTGTCATGGAAGCTGCTCTTCAGTTACAAGTTTGAGATCTACCCGCTGATTGTTCCGTCGATCTTGCTCTACGCTGATCACATGGAGAACAACGTGAGCATGATCTCAACAGCATTCTTGATCCTGCTGAACTGGGTGCCGTTCTTCCTCGTATTCTGTGTCGACATTACGATTTGGAACGCGATTTGGGTCGCCGTTACGGGTACTTTTATCGGCTTCTCCTCGCACATTGGAGAGATCCGAAACTTTGGTCGTGTTCGCGCAGCATTCAGTCGTGCGGCGGATGTGTTCAACGCAAAGATCATCTCTTCGCGCTCGAAAACGGGTGTCGAAATTGCCGATACGGTCGCTGCGTCTGCGAATTATGGAGCATCAACGATTGGTCACGAGGTGCTGGACCGTTTCCCTGGCGGAGATGCCGCCGCCGCAACTTCAGGGCTAGCCAGGAACCGCACCACAGCTTCGAATGACGAGACGCCGCTACTCTCTTTCTCTCGCCGAAAGCAGACCGCGCAGGAGCTCAAGACCCAGCGCCGACAGAAATGGTTCTCTTTCTCTGTCGCTTGGGATACGATTATCGAAGCGATGCGAGCGGACGATTTGATCTCGAACAAGGAGCAGTCGCTGCTTCACTTCCAGCGACTCAATGGATACCAGCGCGAGATCTACCTGCCTCAGTTCCAGTTGGCTGGGTGCTTCGAGAACTTCACTTCCAGCATCCTCGACATGTACACTGGCAGCGAGGACCGCGAAGTCTCGGAACGGGTGCTTCAGGACAAGCTTCTTGAGGTGCTCGGAGAAAACCCGATGGTCGAAGAGTCAATTGAGGAGATTTGGGAGTTGGCGAACTGGGTTCTGATTAACATCCTCGGTCCTTGCCACACAAACGATGTGCGCTACATCTGCAGCACGCTCAACTCGTGGGCTGCGCGTGGCGTTTTTCGAGCTTTGAATTTGAAGAACGTCGCCACCACTGGTCGTGCTCTCGCTGATTTGCTCACGCTACTCAAGTCGAACTTGGGCGGATGGAAGAGTAATGCGAAGTTTGTTCCAGTTCGCAAGAACCCGTCCGACTACTCTTCGTTCCAGTTCCCGCAACAGTCTGCGTACCGCCCGATGACAAGTGGACTGACGAAGTCCGCAAGTACCACCGGTTTGTCTTCTTTGGGTGGCAACGTTCCAAGAAGAAGTCGTGGATCTGGTGTCGCGAAGATCGCAGCGATGCAGCAAACGGCCAAGCCGAAGGACAATAAAGGCAAGGGCACGCACTCGATCCCTAGTGCTCACATCATGCAGATTCGTGATAGATTGAGAAATTTCTTGAACCTGGCGAAGAGCATGATCCGCCAAGTGGACGAGCGCGACCCGATCTACGCGGAGACCAAGGGCATTTCGGACCGATTGACGTGGATCCTGACTCAGGAGCGAGGCTTCATGTGGGACGATGACTACACGGGCGAGCAAGTGACGCTGACTGCGTTTGAGCAGCATACGGATGTTATTGTGAAGCACCTGCACGGTCTTCTGACTCTTCAGAAAATCGATGCTGAGCCACGCTCGTACGATGCTCAACGAAGACTTTTGTTCTGGGTCAACTCGCTCTTCATGGACATGCCGCTCGCGCCGCTGTTGGAAGAGATGAAGTCGTGGAGCGTGATGACGCCATTCTACGGTGAAGACGTGCTCTACTCGAAGTCCGACTTGGAGAGCAAGCAAGACGGTCTGGATGTGCACACGCTGCTCTTCTTGCAGACGCTGTACAAGAAAGACTGGGAGAACTTTTTGGAGCGCGTCAAGCCGAAGAAAAACCTGTGGAAGGATCCGAACACTGCGATTGAGTTGCGTCTCTGGGCGTCTTTGCGCGGTCAGACCCTGTCGAGAACTGTGCAGGGCATGATGTACGGTGAAGCTGCGATCCGACTGCTCGCTGAGATCGAGCAAGTTCCAGTGGAGCGCATCGAAGAGCTCATCAAGACGAAGTTCACGTACGTGGTGGCGTGCCAGATCTATGGGCGTCAGAAGCGAAACAACGACCCGAAAGCGAAGGACATTGAGTTTTTGCTGCACCGATTCCCGAACCTGCGCGTCGCGTACATCGACGAAGTGCGTGTGAACTACCAGAAAGACCAGTCATACTTCGCGGTGCTTATTAAGGGCGCTGAAGACATTGGCTCGGTGGAAGAGATCTACCGTATTCGCCTCCCAGGCAACCCGATTCTCGGTGAAGGCAAGCCAGAAAACCAGAATGCGGCAATTGTGTTCACGCGTGGTGAGAACCTGCAGACGATCGATATGAACCAAGACGGATACATTGAAGAAGCGCTCAAGATGCGCAACATGCTCGAAGAGTTTGACGCCGGCACGCCAGATCGTCCGTACACGATTGTTGGCCTCCCCGAGCACATTTTCACGGGAAGCGTGAGTTCGCTGGCGAACTACATGGCGCTGCAGGAAACCTCGTTTGTGACTTTGGGACAGCGTACAATGGCTCGCCCACTTCGCGTGCGTCTTCACTACGGCCACCCAGATGTGTTCAACAAGCTTTTTTTCATCACACGCGGTGGTATCAGCAAAGCGAGCAAGGGCATCAACCTCAGTGAAGACATCTTCGCCGGCTACAATAACTGCTTGCGCGGCGGATCGGTAACTTTCCCCGAGTACGTCAAGTGCGGCAAGGGTCGTGATGTCGGTATGCAGCAGATTTACAAGTTCGAGGCGAAGCTTGCGCAGGGTGCGGCGGAGCAGTCACTCTCGCGTGACGTGTACCGAATCAGCCAGCGTCTGGATTTTTTCAAGCTGCTTTCGTTCTACTACAACCACGTGGGCTTCTACCTGTCGATGTCGATGATCATCTGGACCGTGTACATTTTGCTGTATTGCAACTTGTTGCGCGCGCTACTTTCGCTGGAAGGTGTCGGTGGTCGCACGCCCGTGTTGTTGAGCCAGCTACAAATGATGCTTGGCTCTGTGGCTTTCTTCACGACGGCACCACTGCTGGCGACGATCTCTGTGGAGCGCGGTTTCAAGGCGGCGATGAAGGAAGTGTTCATGATTTTCGTGACTGGCGGGCCGCTGTACTTCCTCTTCCATATCGGCACCAAGTGGTTCTACTACGGTCAGACGATTCTCGCCGGTGGTGCCAAGTACCGTGCGACGGGCCGTGGTTTCGTGACGAAACACTCGCGTTTCGACGAGCTCTACCGTTTCTACGCGAGCAGCCACCTCTACGCGGCCATAGAAATCGCGGCGGGACTGTCAATCTACTACGTCTTCACTGTGGGTGAGCAGTACTTTGCGATGACGTGGTCGCTCTGGCTCGTGGTGGCGTCGTGGTACTTCTCGCCGTTCTGGTTCAACCCGCTTGCGTTTGAGTGGTCGGACGTGGTCGAAGATTTCAGCGACTGGTTCAAGTGGATGCGTGGTGACGGTGGCAATGCGGACCAGTCCTGGGAGGCGTGGTTCAAGGAAGAGAACGCGTACTTCTCGACGCTTCGCCCGTGGGCCAAGATCCTCGTGACGATGAAGGGCGTACTCTTCACGATTGTCGCGCTGGCGATCGTGTCGGCGTACGAGCCGTACCACTCGCTGCGCACGGAAGGCACGTGGCTACCGTTCGCGATCTGCTTTTCGATCGCCGCGATCTACTTCTCCGTGTCGGCGATGTTCATCAACACATCTCGTTATGGCGAGACTGGTCTTGTGCGCTTCTTGAAGCTGATTCTAGTGATCTTGACCATCGCGGGCCTGGTCGTCGCGTTTGTGTTTGTGAATGGCATGTGGCAGTGCTTGCTGAGCATGGGTTACCTGGTCGCGGCGGTCGGGTGCTGGACGCTGCTGATCTTCGGCAGCAACTCGCGCTTCGTGCAGAACATCTACTTCATCCACGACGCGTTCCTGGGCATCGTGTCGCTCAGCTTGATCCTCTTCTTCGCGGCACTATACGTGCCTGGCAAGATCCAGACCTGGCTGCTGTACAACAATGCGCTGAGCCGCGGTGTGGTGATTGAGGACATCTTGCGCGCCAATTCGCGCAACGACGACCGTGAGGACGACCTCTCGGCGCAACAGATGCGCGCGATCATCCTCGAGCAGCAGCGCGTGATCGCAGCGCTGGCGAGCAACGGCAGCGACAGCGAAGACCGCAATGGCGGTGGCGTGAACGGCGTCAAGGGCAAGGACGAGCTGCTGCACACGCTGAGCGACAACACGCTGAACAAATTGCGCAACGTATCGGAGACGGATTTCCTCGCGCTGCAGGACGCCTCGAGCCGCCTCCAAGCCATCGTGCAGCAAGAGGAACGACAGGCAGCAGCGCACCGCCAGCAGCAGCAAGAGGCCCAAGGTTCGTCGCTGCAGCGCTCGCGTCGCGCGTACTCGACCAACGATTTCCAGAACCCCGCCACGCTCCCGCCGTTCGGTGCTCAGGACAAGAAAGGCATGTAAGCTGAGTGGAATGCGTGTGAATTGGTGAACGTTGTGTGTGTGAAAAGAGAAAGAGATGAAGAGATATTGAGTAAGTGGAGAGATGCATCACTGAGTTTGCAGTTGCTGCGTCGGTCCAATAGATTCTTTTTGGAGGACCTTCCTTGTTCAGGTCGGTCAGTAGCAGTTTTGAAAAGCTGAACAAAGATTATAAAACGGGAAGTACATGAAAGTGGAAACTAAAGTGGCTGTTGCACGCTTGACCTTGGCTTCACTTCATGCTTCACATGCGCCGCAAACAAAGGCCAAGCAGGCTTGGATAGCTCTTCACCTGTGGACATGAGAGAGAAGTTGAGCGGCGCATTATATCACAGATCACTGTCGGAGGGAGGGTTCACCATCCGATCGCTTGATGGTATTATTTACGTTACGTTTGTTCCACTGCATTCGCAACATGTGCTGCTGCTACACATCTGTGTGCGGCTTGCGCATCTTCTTGCCAAAGCTGAGGAACTTGTTGACAGAAAGCTTCTTCGCCTTCGGGATCTTTTGGTCCGCCAAAAACGGATGCACTACCTCCCGCGGCCCTGGCGGCGCAAGAACGGCCACTTTGAACTCGCTCGTGACCTGCGGCGAAAAACCACACGCTGCGAGCTTTTGCGCGATTGCGTCGAGGTTTTTCTCCGTGATCGTTCGAATCTGTCGAAATGTACAAAGAATTTGCAGGACAATATTCAGCTAAAAGATCGGATCGAGAGTCCACAGCAGCCAGACGTAACAATACGAGCTGTACGTACCACTGTGATGTCGCTCTCGAGCTGCGTCGGGTCCACGTCTGAGAAGATGTCACGGCTGTCGGCAGCAAAGCACTCGTCGATGTCTTGCTCAGGTGGCGTCGACAGGTTGATAAACAGCTGCTGGATCGCGGGGGAGTTTCTCTCGATGAACGGATTCAGAATTCTGTGTAAAAAGTAGGAGGGAAAAACAATCAACCAAATCATCAGCAAATTGGAACCAGACACAGCTAACATCAGCCTCAAAAGCTCCACACGAAACGCGCAATACTCACTTGAACTGAGGTTCCCGTTCGCCAAACATTACGCACGTCGCTGTCTTGAAAAGTAACTTCGTTACCAGCACCAGCACGCGACGAGTCTCCGGTGGCGGCTCTTTATCTGCGAGGTTGTACAGGTGAGGCGTCGTGATGGCGGGGCATACGAAGCGAAGAAATAGGAAGCCACCTATGACAGACTTCATTTCGAATAGAAAATACCCATGTTGTGAGTACAAGAAGACCGTAATTTGGATGATGTGACCGAAGAAGATACACTCACTCTTGTCAGCGAAGCGGGGTCCTCAACCGCAATCCCCTCGTACGATCCGTCGAACCGATTGATCACTTTCGAGTTGAGATGTGAGCAGATGTGAAAATACGACGACGGTATCTGGCTCAAACAAAAGCACACGCAAAGACATAGTGACTTACTCGTTAGAGCCTATTCCTTGAGCAGCCGCGTGAAAGCATTCAGACAATTGCTTCACTTACCAGGTGCGCATTTCGCAAAATCGCATCCAGAATGTGCTGACACGCTCGCATGAGGTTTTCAGCATTTGCATTCACGCCTGCCCCATTTCGAAGTGCCTACCATATCATTGAACGTTGACAGGCTTCAATTTTAGCATACACTGAGTTCCCACACATCGAACAGCAAATAACCAAACATACCTCGTCTTTGTCAGGATTCAGCTCAAGGTCAGCGATCTTCAGAGCGAGAATATCCTGAAGCGGATCAGTCAGAACCACTCGAATGAACTCCGAGCCGACGCATTTGCTGTACGATGACACGAGTCGGCTCGCATAGTCGTCGGATCGGAAGAGTGTCGCGACGTTCATGACCGACGCCACTTCGATCTCAATCGCCCAGCGAATCAGCCGACTCAGTCGGTTGTGGCTTCCGAACAGACGAAGCAGTGGATACAGCAGGACCATCTACAAGATACAAACAAACAAAGGTTAGCCCATTTGTATGAAAGATAAGGTGCAACCAACAGGTGCCGCAGTAGAGCCAATCTCACCTTTTCTTCTCTTCCAGCAGTCTGGAGCAGACAGGACACCACAGCCATCGTGTCTTCAACTACCAGCGTCCCGAGATCCCTTCTCGGTCTCGACATCCTTGCAATACCCTGCTGCATACAACAGTTCGAAAATAAAGTCAACAAGCATCCGAAAACCACTGATATCCTTGTGGTATACGTACCCCGACTCTGAAGTCTGACGAAAAGTCCCGAGCTGAGTTCGCGCGCTGCAGTGACGTATCCATCGTATTCCTGTTGGAAAACATGCACATTTACAAGACGATCAGCCTTAGATCTTCAGATGTTCCAATGGATCCAACTTCCAACGCTCCGACGTACAGGAAATCCGTGGGGTCACTGCTATTCGCGGACAGCGACCGTAAATGACGCAACCTCCGAGCTTCCTCGGCGTCCTTCCGCTCGATGCCTTGCCGAATCTCTGCGATGACGTCGTCGCTTATAATAATTTGATTCGGCTGCTTCTCAGGCACGGACGTCACGATGAAGTCATTCATCACTTGCTGAATCGAGTCCAAAATGCCACTCGCTTCGAGGAAATGCTCATCCGACTATCGATGGACACGCACACGTTTTGATAATTGAATAAGCGAATCACAAGATCAGCTAGAACAGTCGTCAGTACGAATGCCTTGTGTTAGCTACTAACCTCGTCAAACTCGGACAAGCGCTCGTAATCTTCTTCTCCGTCATCGAAGATCTGGTCTCCATCAAACGAAAACATGTCCTGATTCAGCATTTCGGAAGTTGAACCCCGCTGACTAAACGTGTCTGCACACAGCAAGCAGCAACAAAACATACGCGCATTCACAACAAAGTCAGTACCTCCAATGCTTCTCAACACAATCAACCCGCAAGTTTCAAGTTACGTACCAACATAGGTCGACGCCGCGCTTGGCGCACTCTCCGCCGCTGCTGGATACTGATTGATCGCATGGCGAAACAAAGCATTAAGTTAAGATCCCCACATACCACAACCAGCATAGTAAAGCAAAACGAACTCACCGCAAAGTCGGTACGGAAGCTCGACTGCAGGTTTCGGGCGATCTCTGCAAGTTCCATCGCTTGCTGTTGGAGATACTCGTTCCCACCAGAGTAGCTCGCACGCTTGTACCCGTTCCCTGCCGACGCTGCAAACATCGCAGACGGGTCTGTTGCTCCAGTCGACATCGAGCGATGGAAAGTGGTGTTGTGCGTCTCTCCAGAGCCAGGGAGCGCAGCTGGGGCTGAGAGCGGCGCTGTGGGGACGACAACAATCGGCGGCTCGACTACTTCTTCTTCGTCGTCTTCTGCCTTTTCAACTTCAGTCTCTGAAACGGGAGCAAGTTCAATTTCGTCGATGTCCACTTCGACTGTGTCGTGAACACCATTGTTGCCGTTGCATTGCTTCTTCTTTGCTTCTTCGTCTTGCTCTGAATGATCGTCAGCTGCTACTTCTGTCTGCGTCTCTGCCTCGGCTCTCGCGGCTTGCTCTGCAATTGCACTTACACTTGCGATTGCACTTACACTTGCGCTTGCACTTACACTTGCGCTTGCTGCAAACGCGAGCGACGCCTGCTCTTGCGCGTACACCTGCGCGGCCATGAGCTTGTTCTTGAGCTCCAAGATCTCTTGTTTCTGCTTTTTCACGAGCTGCATCGCGTCGCGCAGCATCTCCGAGACCTCGTGACCAACATTAATAGATCCGCTGGCGTCACTATGACGCTGCTGCTGTTGATACGCTTCAGGGCTGGCATGGTACAGCTGGCTCTCGTCCATCGAATGCCGCGATGCAGACGACGATCGGCGGCGCCGCCCCGGCCCTTCAATCGAGCCTCGGCGCGGATATTGCTGTTGCGATGACGCCGACGAGCGACGGCGATACGTTGGGTGCTCGACGTTCGACTGGTTCACGCGGTCGAGCCAGAGCTGCCGGTCTTCGTTCGACGGCGACCGGAAGAGCAGCACGCGGCCAGCGCTCGACGTCACTTTCCAACACGGACCACAGTCTTCTGAGTACGGTTCTGATCCTGTTACTCCATCTACAATGGGGACGGTACCGGAATCGCTGCTGTTTTTAAATATTCGATCCACAGATCGGGCGCTGCAGCCTGCAAGCGGCACAACGCCGCGCGGCAGCTCGTCGATGTCCTCGTAGTAAAACAACATGTTCGCATAGATCCCGACCCAATACGCGCTCCAGCCAGATTCAAAGCGTTTGCCCTACACGCAGGAACATAATAACCGATCCACCACAACATTGATGAGCATCACAACACTACCATCCTCAACAGCAGCATATCCACATGCACACTACTCCCCTTCCTCACCTTCTTATAGAGCTTCTGGAGCGCCACGTTCTTCTTCTGCAAGTCCGATCCAATTACCAGTAGCTCGGGGCACTTGATGTCCGTGATGGCGCGCGCGCTGGCAGCGTCCAGCGTCACGGAGCTCGCGCTGCTGTTGGTCTTCGAGCGGTGTATCCGCTGCTGCTGCTCGCCGTCGACCGGCGTGTGCGCGGGCGACTGCATCTCGTACATCTCCATCTCTCTTGCTCTCTCTCTCTCTGTCTCTCTCTCCTTGTTGCTCACTGGTTGCTAGCGATGCTTGTGACGGTCAGTCAGACACACGCGCGGGAGTTGCTCCTCTTCAACACAGGCGGGCTGGCGAGAGGGAGCACTGCAGTGAGTGCTACAGTACTGGGTATTGGAACGCAGAGACGCGCAGTGACCGACGTGTGCTACTAGACCAGATACGCAGACACACGAGAGGCGAGAGGGAATGAATGGGCTCTCTCTCTCTCTCTCGAAATGCCTTTTCTTGTTGTGCGTTGATGTGGAAAAGCGAGCGAGCGGTATGTAAAGGAACGAAGTGACTGACTGAAAGAGGGGGTTGTTGTTATGGAGATTTTTTTGAATGCTGATAAAAGAGCGTGAATTTATTGATTGACTGTTTGTTTGTATGGAAGACGCGGAGGGTACAGTGCAGTGCCTGAACAGTGATCCGCCCATTCTTTTGTCGAGTTTTGCTCCAGTTGTCCAATTGTAAAAAAAATAGCACAGAGATCGGATGAGAGAGGATTGAAGAGACGTCATGCTGACCGCGAGAGACTTGCTCTCCAAGTGCTTGTATTGCTGGCTGCCGAACCGACTGGCTGACAAAGCAACATTGAAAGTTGAAACCTCACGAGCAGGATCATTTGCAATAATCCAGATGCACACCTGCTGTCCTGTGGATTTGGCGCAAATCTGCGTGCTCGCATTCCGTTCGCTGCTGCCATGGCCCCCCTCAGTTCTGTCACACCCGTATTCGCGACTGCGCTTTCTTCTCGATGTTTTTGCGCTGCTTTCTTCGATCCAAAGACCTTGATACAATAGTATCTTTCATTCTGATGCTTTGAAGTGCAGGTCTACCGCGCCGACTGGTGTGGCTGTTGCTGTTGATGGCATGTCCAGAATTGTATCCATTTTGGATTGAGTTTCTAACCAGCAAGAGAGACGCTTCAATCGCAGCTATCTCTCTCTCTCTCTATATATATATATATATATATATAGTTCAAGTATTTCCCAAGCATCATATCTAGCAATTTGTTACCGCTGCGTAAATAAAATCGCTGAACAACTCTCACTTGTACGGGATTGTTGGCTCGCTCATTCCTGAAGTCTCTGTCATGGAGCTCAGCTCAGGCGCTTATTATAGGCGAGCATGCTCCACCGCCAACGGGCATAATAGACTTGCACGTCTCTTTCGTCAGAACACAGTTCTGACATAAACCTCTTTGGGAGTTCAAGTGAGTGAGTACTTCAAGTGAGGACTTCTATTTCTCGAGCGACACAGGTTCGAACGAAGGTAGTAGCATCTAACACCTGAAAGCTTAATCAGAAGAAGCAAACAAATGCCTGATGTTTTTCTTAATGATTGGAAGTGCTACAGCACCGCAACTAACAAGTGAGACCCTATAACAGAATCGACCACCCTAAAACACGGAGCATGTTTTCCACAGAGTTGGTTCGTTGACGCGTGTTGGTAGATATTTTCTCAAACAAAGGAAGTCCTTACGCCCCAAGATGGATACTAGTACCGTCTGGCACACATGACAAGGTGAACCTTGGTGCTCCCTCTAACTTGATCGAGATTTCGAGAAAACCACGGGGTAACAGATTGGCACTGTAGTTGTAAGCCCAACTCGCAGCACCCCAACATTTCTCAACTCCGTTGGGGCACGATGTCGTGGTACCCTCTGTGTCGACCCAGTTAGCCATTTTGCCGCGCGATCGGTTTGTGTCGTTGCTACAGACTGCCCATTTTGAGCCGTCTGCACCGCTACTCTCGGTGACTGCGATAGCTCGCCAACGCAAACGTCCGCACTCTTCGGGGTCGGGAAGTATATTGCAGAAGCGAAGAGCCACAGAGGAAGCAACAAACCAAACCACTCTACCAGGT
>JAADVO010000225.1:0-43120 GCA_023335655.1 Globisporangium spiculum | reverse complement strand
GAAGCAATTGGTGTGCTATCGGCATTACACCAAGAGGCAAAGCCATATTGCGAGTATTTGTTGACAGCCATATGTTCCATGGATTCTCTTATGCACGAAAACGCACTGATTCGCGCGCGGTAGTTGACTTAAATTGAAAAAACAGGTTGTACCCTCCGGAATTTGATCAGCCTGCTATATATGATGTGAGGATTGTCCACGGGTAATATCAAGTTCGGCAGGTTTATCTGTACCTGTGCAACTCTTGGAGCTCGTCTCCCTCCTCAGCTGCACCGAGGGACCTCTCTGTGTGTCTGGGACCATAGGTACAAACAGTCCTGCTCCCATTATTTATATCAAGTGAGATGCTCAGCACCTAACCGGACAAACAAAGTGAGTGCTTCCATCCGATCAACATTATTGAGTGGCTCACTTTCAATTTACCGCGAAAGCAACACGCACAAAGTTCTGCTACCATGGTCTCAACCACGCGTACCAAACCTGCGCCTACCACCACCACCTTGGGCTGCCAGCTGCACGCCAACGACCTGCGCACCGAGTCTGCGCTCTGTCGCTACGCCGGCAAGCGCTGCTTCAACCCGCGCGTCACGAAGCGCAACGGCTCGCTGCACAACCTTTGCCACATGCATCGCGTGCGCGCGAACCAAAACCAGCGTCGCATGGAGCTCAAGCGCCGGATCTCACGCACCCGCGAGGACAGCGCCAGCGAGACGACGCACACCACGCTCTACCACGCCATGTCTTCGTCTTCCTCGTCTCCCTTATCATCGACCTCGTTGACGCTTGGCATGGACGACATTGACGCACACCTCGGCTGGACCTCAGCGCCTCAGCAGCCAATGATACATCTCAGCTCCAGTCAGCAGCTGCTCTTGCCAGACTACATACTGAACGCGTTCGTGGGCTCCGTGCTGTCAGACGAGAGCTTATTCATGGACCTAAACGGCGACGCGCTTGCGGAAGACACACTCGCGCACGTTAGCAACATGAACATCTGCCTCCAAGACCCCGTCTTGAATAGCACCAGTGCGTACATGCACCAGCAGCAGTCAGTCTTGGAGCCTGCATATCTGCATCAGAGCCAGAGCGACATGTGGATCGCGCTCAACTTCTTACTGACGCTTTAAGAAGAAGAAGGTGAGCAGCAGCTCGGGCTTAGCATTGCTTCATGTATGAACAAGGTAGAATCCACCACATCACAATTAATTGCAGTGAATACTAGCCCTACTGTATCTAAGATCTCCAGTTTGAACAGCAATAGTGTAATTCCGAACGACCTCAGTGAGAGAGAGAGAGAGGCTAATGCTACGAGGAACTCGACTCCGCTCTAATGTATATTCAGTATGGCGTTCCAGGTGCGAGCTGTCCTCGGAACCGAACTTTGATGAACAACACCACACTCACACATGCGTCCCACGTAGCGCTGCAAATATTCAAATTGACACAAATATGGCGAGGGTTCTGTGACCCGAGCGCAAGTATTCAGCTTGGATCGACAAAAGGTGGTGAAAGCTGAAAAAAGCTCCGACATCTGTGATCGTAACGACATCAAGTCGCGCGAACGAAAAAAGCTCTTCGAAGCCCCAGACGAGCTGCTCGCATCGCCTGGTCCCTCTTTTCGGACGCCCTCGTCCACACAAATTGGACGTGTGCCTCAATGGCGGCTGGTGCTGTTGTAGGCGCTGTTAAGTGGGATGCGAATCTGGAATGACAAGCAAGCCACCAGCGCAACAAATGCACACACACACACACACACAATCTCTCTCTCACGAGAGACACATGGTATCAATTGCGCCTGCTGCCTCTTCTCGTGGACAGGGTGGAGATGCTCCTGGGTCTGATTTTGTTGCCCTTTCCAATTGCAATGTGAACTAACTGCCAAGTGGAAGTTTGCCACCAATCAAGTGGAAACCATGTCGGTGGAGCGAATAAGTGAGCGCACGAAGCAAACCAATTGCTCTTTAACTGAGAAGAGCAATCGAACTCTACTGTAAACTCCAGGTTGCCATGCAGCGAAAAGCTGTATTGTTTTTTTGCCTTGGTTCAGTTCGGTGCAAGTAAATCCATGTGCAATCTGAAAAGCCTATGAGGACCAACCACCTTCCCTTCCTTCCACACACACACACACACACACACGTCATTAAAGTCTTGCGTTGCAGCTCAGGGACCGACCATCATGACCGTAGTAGCATTAGCACTGCGCTTGTGTTTGTTACTGTGACACGTGTGATCTGCCGCGTTTGTGGCTCAGACGGCATTAGTGCCTTCAGAAAAGGGAGCGTGTGGTAACAACCGCGAACAGCTGGTGCTTTGGTTGGCTCGATTCGCGTTCACCTTGGGGCTTTTGACTTTGTTGGGCCTCCACGTCAGGTGCTACTCTGTGCCTGACCGAGGAAAGAGACGGGTTCACTCCGTTTGGCTTTTGACTTTGTTGGGCCTCCACGCCAGGTGCGACTCTGTGCCTGACCGAGGAAAGAGACGGGTTCACTCCGTTTGGCTGCGTGTCCCACTTTGAAAACCCATTTGGGGATGGGCGATGAGAAGCGTCCCACGACATGGGATCTTCCTCGCTTGCTTGCGTGGTCGCTCGTTCGTCCTTTCACTTGACGAAATGGGCACAAACGCATGCGTTTTGATAATGGACCAACGTTTGCTCTCTGGGAAAACAGAATGGACGACCGCCTCATCTTCAGACAAACGAAAGACAGCAAACGCTTCAGGTCTAGGAGCGGAGTCTCAGACTCGGACCTAAGGCACGACTCGCCGAAGAACTATGCAGGAGCAAGGCAAACGACGCTGCTTTCCAGGTACGAATATTTTAGTACAGGAGCAAATATCTACGCACGCAAATCAGTCTAGCAATCAATCCAATCGATCAATCCACTAGGGCGACACTGTTATTACCAACCGGTACCATACAAGACCAGCCATTCTGTGAGTGAGTGCAACCAGCTTGATCGAAATGATCAGCCAATAACACCCCCAGGATGATTTTTGCACGCGGAAATCTCAGCGCTGCTGAGCTTAATTTCGATTGCTTTTCAATCCATTACTTATCTACACAAGTCAGTCCTAGCATAATGCGATTAGAAATGCGTTGAAAACAGGGCTCGCTGGCGGTGTACAGGGGACTAAGGTTTCAGATGACTCGGCGCTCAGAGCCACAAGTTGAGCTTCGGTTCTTCTATGCAGCGTATCACTGTACGAAACAGAACCATTTGGTGGGCTCAATTGCTCAATCCAGTCGGTGGGTCATTCCTTCGGCCCAGATGGCCCACTTGAGGAGTGTGTGGATATCTGGCTCATCAGGTGCCGGGTCATTCGTTCCCTCCACGAGGAGCGTTCATTCGAATTCAAATCCAAATGGTAGGGAGGCGAGGGCGGGGCTTGTGCTTGCTTCTCACATCGTGCAGTCATAGGAGTCAAGGACGGTGCCACAGAGGTACTGTTGACGATGATCGAAATACATGGGGCAGAAGAAGAATTTCCGCCAAACTCTGATTCGGTCACAGTACTCGAGAACGCTGGGCGAGTACCAAGCAAGCCCTGCCTGCGTGTGATGCCAAAAACTGCACTGAAACGAGTCAAGAGTCACTGTACAGTACCAGTACACGCCCACAGCTTTCCTCCTTGAACTCGTTTGTCAATGACCAAATCATTGTTGGCAAAGCTGCAAAATGAGTGCATGGTATTCTATGCCCACTGTATTGTATCAACCGGGCTAATCATATCGTTGGAAATGACTCACTACGGTACTCCAAGTAGGTGTGTACAGTACAGTACAACTCAAGCGATCAAACGCGCGGGAATCAAAGCGGGATGCGCTCCTCATTCCTTCAAGAGCTCCGGCAGATAGGCGCATCCCGTAACTCACCCACCCGGCTCTCTGCACCAGTTCAGATCGCTCCACTCCAACCCAGTTACTTGTTCATTTTCACATTTGCGCTCTCCGCCTCAAACCTCACACACACGAACTCGTTCACCATGTCTTCCGCACAGTCTTCGAACGGATCTCCATACTCGTTGTCAGCGAGCCCCGACTACGTAGAGATGCCACACATGAGCTTCTTCGCGCCGCTACAGGGACCCGCGTCCACGTGCCGCTACGCCGGCAAGAAGTGCCTCAACCTGCGCGTACTCAAGCGCAACGGCTCGCTGCACAACCTCTGCCACTACCACCGCGTGCGCGCGAACCAGAACCAGCGCCGCATGGAGCTGCGCCGCCGGATCAAGCGCGTGCAAGAGGAGAAAGACATGGGCGTGGTGCACCACCCAGCCTACTACGCAATGCCCGATAGCGTTGCCACTGCTGCTATTGAGTCTGGTAGCTACTCGGCGCTGCTGCGATCAGAGGACTCGAGCGCGACCCACTGGGGCTACTTTGGTGGCCTGCCACCCGCGAGCGGGATGCTTCCTCCACCGCCACAGCAAGACCGCCTAAGCGAGCTCTTCTCCGCGCCGAGCCACAGCCACTACGTCGTGGACCTCCCGTACACGACCTACACGCCGCTCAAGCACGAAGTCGCCAGCTACCACCACCAGTACCCTGCGCTGTTCCTGCCACCGCCGCCAGCAGACCTCTACTCAAAAGGACGGTTCTCAAGCTTCCGTCCAGAGCAGCAGCAACAGGTCGTCTGGTGCGACCAGGACCTCCTGTTGCCGCTGTAGACACAAGAAGAACACCCCAACCATTATTTATCCTCAGACGATGCCGACAATCAAATTACGAGTCTGGTAGCAAAAACGAAAATCGTAGATGCGTGAGAGCATGCATTTTTGTGTCAGACATGGGACGATCATAGATAGAAAACCCTTGCGCTAGAATATATTTGATCTTTGTCATTCGAAACGATATCTTGAAGTTGGTGACAGTGCTGGATCCGCGCTGAATTAGACCAACAGATAATAATAAAAGTTGCTCAGAACTCTAGACAACTACCATAGACGCACGGATGCACGAACATGATCATGCAAGACCCATCGAGTGCCGATTTTGATAGCCAAGAGCTAATGATTTATGCTTAAGCTCCACAGCCTCCCCTTCACCTGCACAAAACACTCCTCACTCAAGCCCATTCAAGCCGGCACATGTTTGAAACTCGAAGCCCTGGCAGTGGAACTGGGGGCGAGGACCAGGAGCCGTTGCTGATCAACGGCAAACTCGACACGCTTCGACGCTGAACAACCCACCCGCTACTGTCTATGAACATGTACGCAGCGGCCAAACAAAAGAATGAATGGCATCAACTCGCACAGAACCTCCGTCCCCTCCCAATGGTGCTTTTCATCCACACAATGCGCTTGTGATGTTGGCAACTGTGTGTGTCAACAACACTGTGTCCGACGAGAACTCGCAAGGCTGTTTCCTATTTACCGCGTGGTGAGGAGTACAGTAAAGATGGTTTTTGAGCCTGATATCTTGCGAGGGTTTCTCTTTTATTTCAGTGAGTGCGAGTACTGTTCCAATCAGGTCGAAACCATTTGGGTGGTGCGCAATGCGATGAACGAGAGTCCCAGACTGCATGCTCGTTGTCTCTCTGTCTATCTGACTCTTCGATCTCCAGGTACATACATGCACATAGCTCAGCTTACGTTCCAGACCGAAATGCGAGTGCATAAACAGATTGGGAATGTATCCTCACGCCACTTTCGGTCTTATGTGTGTCGAGGCGTCATCTAACTAACTCGTTGAGTGACTGGAATGCAATGCCGCGTGGAGGAAGACTCTCGCGCTCAGACTCGGTACAGTTCTTAGTTCTTAGTAATTTGTGGTCCACGCAATAGAGACACTGGGAGAAACCACTGGATGCGGAGGATGTAAGCCAACTCAAGAGAACAACAGTGTAGTTTAGACGACTTGGACTTCGGCGAGCAACAGCAAGTGTGTGCTGTTCTCTTGCTTGAAGCGTTCCAAGCACCAAAACGGCCTCCAGGCAGGCACACGTCATCATCGAGTAAGATCCTGTCTGCGAGTTTGTGTCCACACATTCATAGATACCACTGTGCAACACCTGCCTGATCGAGAAGACCTCGGAAACCCATTTGGGGATGCGCAGCAGACAGGAACAGAAAGGCAGAAATGTGAAGCAGTGAAGTTGAAGTGTCAACCACGCATTTTCAACCCATTTGGATTTGATCTTCAAGACCCTAGCAAAACAGACTTTGCACTGCATCAAATAAGTCGAGAGAGAGGATCTGCCAATGCCATTTGTACAGTAAGTGTACACTCGAGCGCTCGGTAATATGAGAGCTCCATGATCGAGTCTGTCTGATTTCCCAGGGCAGTATATGACCACTGCGTCCTGGAAGGAGAGACACCAGCACCTGAATCTTTTGTGAACGCATCAACGCGTGGCACGCCTGGGCGAATGTTGAGTCCGAGTTCGGTCGAGCAAACGCAGAGAGCTTGTTTACTTTTGCAAACTTTGAAAACCTGAAACAACCCATTGAGCTACGAGTACAGTGTACTAGAAGCTACTCCACCCAACAATCCTGTCACCTTCATAGCTGACAAGATTGTCTGATCACCAAGTGTACTCATTGCTCCCACACCGCTGGTGGACGAGTCTAGACGTGCATCGTCAAAGCTCAGAGTACCATCGCCGACTCTGGAGTGTGCTGAGCATTTCGCTTCTGTTTTCAGAGGGAGAGAGAAAACCAACACCATAACAAGCTGTTGTTGTACATGGCTAGCTCTGGTTTAGGAACCTTCCTGAGCCAATCCGAGGCGATCAACCCATGAGTAGAAACGAGGTATCATCAGGCGCCGAGCGCTGACGATTGACCCACTCGTCGAGATGGATCCAATTTTCGTGGCGCGCAAAAAACTTCCCACAATGTGTCTTCCTTAAATGGAACGTAGGTCCCGTTTCCTTGTCAGTCTGAAACGCGAATGTCCCAGCTAACCGGCCCACTGGTGATATTCACCAAGCTGACCCGGCCCACGGGAATCGAGGTAGAGAAAAGCAAACATAGAGCGCTGAACTACTGTTGCCCAGTGAGTACCGCACGCGACTCATACGCGCCAACAAATCAGTTAGTCAGGCCAGTTGCATGTCTCCCTCCTCTCACCCTCAAGTGGGTCGCTGCATCCGGTTTGACCCAACTAGAGTCCTGCTTTCGTCAAAGCGATCTAATGCGCGCCACTTGCTTAGTACTTTCAGGATAGAAAGCAATGGTGACGCGTGCCTTTCTGCATCACCAACCCTGCGGTCAACAGCCTATCAATGGCAGACTCGCCCCGCCCATCAGCTCCATGTTCGACTCGCTACTTCAAAACACTGATGCGCTGCTTATCCCAGATGTGGCGGAAGCAAGCAGGCTAAACCATATATCACGACCCGGAGGGAATTGGCCCAATCGATTTTTCAATCAGTCCTGATTGATTGATTAGATGTGTGTGTGTGTGTGCATTCGCAAATATTTGTACTTGCATTCATCTCTTGACTGCAAATTCGCTTAGCTCAAGCACAGACCACGCACCCCGACGCTCAACTAACAGCACCATGCGCAACATTCATCCCCAAATTTGCGTGCAAAGTCTCGAATCGCACCCCGCGCCTACCGTGAAATCTGCACCGCTCTTGCTGCTGCCGGTCAGCGTACCGTCTTCTTATCCAACAAGCCCCAGCCACGAAGAGAGTCAGTGGCCAAGCGTCCCCGCGCCTCGAGCAGCTTCGTAGACGTGTCGCTACACCGACAAGGAATGCTTCAACCTTCGCACATTCAAGCGCAATGGCTCACTACACAACCTCTGCCACTTCCACCGCGTGCGTGTGAACCAGAACCAGCGCCGGATGGAGCTGCGTCGTCGGATCGCGCGAGTGAAAGAGGAGGGCTTGATGCAACCCAGCACAGTATGCATTATCAGGAGCCACCGGTGATTTTTCAGCAGGAGTGGCGCAGACGCGAGCTCAAGAGCCGACTGCGACGAGGTGGAGGCACTTAGGAGGATGCCTCTCGTCCGCGATATGCTTCCTCTGCCTTCGTACGACAAGCTGAGAGAACTCTTTTTGGCACCGGGATACGGAAACTATGCTGCCCATCTCTCGTACACGACCATCCAGCCACCGACCATGCAGGAGTTCGTCGGTTTCGTTTGTTATCTTGCTCTCCCTACTCTAAAAGACCATTCGAGAGGGATCTTTCCAAGCGTTCACTCATCCACAAAGTACTAGCAAATTGACTGGTGCGATTGAGACCTCTCGCTGTATTTTGCAGAGAATACGCACTCGAGGGTGGTCATGGCCGCTGCAACCATTTTCAAGCCTCGAAGGCTTGAAAATACCGGAGGTGCTTCGACTTATCTCCAATTCAGGAACGATAGTTGTTTGATTCAATTAGAAGCATAAAGTAATGTGCGCCTCCCTGATTAGCCCAGAATGACGAATTCAAGTCAGAGATGACAAGCAGAAAAACGATGTGTGCAAATTATCGACGTCAGCCAGTCTGCAGTACGAGGCATGATGCACCTGAAGTAGCCTTCGCTCGATCTGGACTGTGTGGATGTCTAGGTTCTTGGTATCAACGCTACATAGAAAACCAGGTCTTGGTGGCACGCCTTGATAGATACCTACTGCCAGCACCGACACGGTCCAGCGCTCCCAACCCATTCGCACATAAACTCGCAACAGAGGACTTCGGTCAACTGCTCGCACCGATCGGCGACTCAAGTTGAAGCAAGAATGATAACTATGTGGCTTTGTGCGGTAACGAACGAATGCGACTAGAAAGTGAGTATGAACAGCCTTCCCAGTTACTGATGAATAATTAAGATATGAAGGCATCGTGTCGACATACAGTCTTGTTCGAGCCTGCAGTTGCTTTCAACCACACAAAGAAGGCTAGTCACACATAGCCGAACTGAACTTTAACCCCGGCATGCAAGATGTTTTTCTATCTACCCCAAGCGCAGAGGCTAGCGATTTCGCTTCTCTACCTCGCCACGGATACCAGCGCGGCGAGATCCTGTTCTCGAACTAATAAGATATACGCATACTATACACAAATCTCTGGACATACCTGGACATCCATGGTCGCACAACACGTCAAGATACGTGGCGTGGCGTGTTATTTCGAGAAATAAACGCATTTCGTGTTGGAGTGCACTACAAATTGGTTGATATTTGCTCTTCAGTACTTGTACTTGGAAAGTCGCGCCGATATTCACCAGTATGTTTTTTTGAGCGTGCGTTGTGTGTTGCTGGCGAGTCGCTACTGGCGAGCGCTGCCACGGTTCACCAATTCCTCGTTCATAATTCGCGCCAGTCAAGCAAGAACACGTATTTTACCCCACCACCTACCACCCACAAGGTGCATGGGGACTGAATGCCTTCATTTTTAAGCAACTGAGCGCTGAGAATAATACAGTGTAATTTCTTATCGTCCCTCGCTCCGTTGTCAACGACAAAAGCGCGCACCTCACTCTAGTCCACATATATGTAATAAGTCCATTAGAAATCCGTTAAGACAACCAGTTTCACAATCAGCTTCTGCAGATTGATAAGGACGTGCAATTCGATCTCATACAGAACTTCTCTTCGTTTGCTGGTGGTGTGGAGTCCTGAACCTATCTGGACAGTAAGCACATGTGAAAGAGATCTCTGGTGTTGATTATCTCCTGTATTGATACTATGTATACACTGATGGTGTCGATTAGCGTTACCCACATACTTTGTGCAAATGGAGGCTGCAATCCTAGCCAACATGAAAGCACACTAAACATGTGTATGTTGTACTTCCACACGAGTAGTGGCTCGGGTATACGTGCAGTGTACTGCACAATAATGAAATGAACCCAAGCGCAAGTTATGACCATTAGGCGACAGACAGTCCTGAATGGCTCTTCCCTCCGGACACGCACATATATCCGCAGATTGTGTGTTGGTGTATATCTGCATTGTCATATTTAGTTACAGCAGTCTACAACTGGCCAAGACTGCTTTTCCGCCTCTATAGGCAGTGAATCTCACGACAGGCAAGGTCCTGGCGACAAAGCATAGGAAGCCGGCGTTCGCTCACTCGAAGTGTGTTTGTAGTGACCCCAGAATTTGGAAACCTCCGTGGGTCTGGCACACATTTCCGTCGAGCGAAACGTAAGCGTTGGTTCAGGTGCAATGTCGGAGGCGAGAGTTTGGTTTCTCGTGATCAGCATTCGTCCAATTGCATTGAACTCGACTACGAAAACCCGGATCTGGACCTCGAATCATTGAGCTGCAGTATACCAGTTATACAGTGCAGTAAGCAGAGAGAACCGTCTCACGTGCGCAAGGCGTGGACCAAGCGCTCGATTGATTTACCCTCAATAGATCGGCTGTGGTAGGCAAATCCAGCTGTCGACTGCCTGGCTTATTGTAGCCCAGTTAGATGTGCAGAGTTCAAACATGCTATCACCGCCGAGATCCCTCAGAGGTCGCTATGTAGTGTGTATCTGATATCCAACAACCAAGTCGGATGTCCCCATTTCAATGAGTGGGAGGTAGGAACGCTCGAGCGATGCATAGAGTGTAGCACCTGCGGGCAACCTCAGCAAACCAGACTGTGGGCGGCGGCGCCTACTCTCTGTTTGCTAGGATGCGTCTCGCTTTCAAGGTACCGAGGACTGATGGTTTGACCATCTCAAGGAGAAACGTGCGTGCTGTTGCACAAGTCTATGATGACCTTGTTCTTTGGACATTAGCTTTCTGAAAATGTGCAAGAGTTATTCCTAAAAGCACGAGCTTTTGGTTATTCCAAGAGAGGCGGAATTGCGTCTATGGAGCAGTGCACGGCACTTGACAGACTGCCTACTGTGAAGTGTGCAGTCTGTTAACCTACTCAAATCTCTGAAGGCCCTCGGTTACTCGCGGTGATTCAACAGCATACGCTTCAGTTTTGAAAACCTCACTGCACCTCTCCTTCTGGGTTGAGGGACAGGTGCACTGTGATTGCATAGCAGAGATCGTGTTTCAGCATCTCAAGTGCTTGCAGACTCGACTGGGTTTGCATCAAGCTCTCGATTTGCCGCTACATATCAACGTATGTTATGTCGGGATCATGCGGTTGAGGGCGTAGTCTTGCTGTAAGTAGTGCCCGAGTCTTCTTTCGCCCAAGTAGGCTCCACTCTGTGGTGTTCACATCTGCTGAGCGAAATTTAGTCAGTGAGCAGACCGCTTTGCATTCTGTGAGCAGGTGCTGGTTTGACAACAGTCAACATGCGTGCTCCGTGCCCTGTGGAGCAAAAGAGCAACGCTAAGGTTATGCACTGTACTTCAGCTTAAGAGCTGACTATGACATCCACAAAGCTATTAGGCGCGTTAGCTACTTATCATGCGCGCCAGCAGCTTCGCAGCCTGTAATTGCAGCGTGCATGGGGGTTCGCTCGATGGTGGAGCAATGGCGATTTCGGTAGCTGCACGTCAGGATTTGTCTACAAAACAAGAATGCGCTCTCGTTGTGTCCCTCTCCAGACCTGACAAGAGTCACTCATTTGGGAGTGAAGCATCGAGTGCGTTTCGGGGATGCGCAAGCGCTGATACAGTGTCCTATTATTCAGCAAGGCTCGGGAGACCCTGCCTCTGGTGTACACATACCCATCAGGCCGCCGTTTACCAACTGAAACGTACACGCTCAAGATGCAATCACGCTTGCATCCAAGATGAAGAAGTGTACTTCATCAGTAGAATTTCGCTAGGTGTATTTCACTAAGAGTGTGTGCTCTCTCGTTCGGTGGGTTACACGACTTGTGTGGTCACTACACTGTCGATAATGTGTACCAACGACTGGAGACACTATGCGCTTCCCCCAACCGCCACACGATACCTACTACCGGGACCGTAACCCATGGCAAGGGATGACTCCAGTTCGCCAGTACCCTTGTCACCACCAACAGCAACAACTACGACAACAGTAGTATTATGGTGGTCATGGCTGGAGCGAAGGACCGGAGATGTCCTTGCCGATGAGACCAACTCCACCAGTGCCAAGTATGAGGCTTCAGATCGGCGATCGCTCTCGTTTCGTGTGATCTCTTCAGCAGTCAGTAGGATAAATAGAATGCCTGTAGCGTGCAGACTTGAGCGGGTACAGAGTTGACTCATTCCGATGTCTTCGGATTCGATTAAACCGAGATGTATTGGCACGTATTATAAGTAACCATTTCGAGCTCACCAACTCCATTCTTTATCATCGATCGACACGTTCACGCCGGTGAATTTTATCAAGAAATAGGGGCAGAGCGAATACAAAGTCACTGAAATAGAATGGGGGAACCATTAGCACCAGCGTCCGTGAATTGACACCCGAGCGCTGTCACGACTTGACAGAATTGACGAACGGAAGCGATTTTGTGAGTTGTCCTCATGAGTTGGCAGCAAATGTCAGACGTGATGCTGGTTGTTTAATATTGATCTCTACCCACAGATATGTGTGTGTGGTTGGCTGCTGTTCCGCACAGAGAGAGAGGGAGAGAGTGTGTTGAATTACGATGTGCAAGTCATAGGCCGATATTATTTGGATGCACTCGTCAGGCCTGATTCGGCAGCAGCGTATCTCGCTAATGCGTACGGACGTTGCGGAGTCGACCAGAAACAAGCGCTAACTGGAGGCTTCTTATCGAACACGGTCAGAATGTAAGCACTTCTTCCTCGATACAAAGTGTGTTGGGCTTGGCTCCCAAAGCGAGCTAACCTACACGGCTGGAAGGACTACGCTCTCATTTCAAAACCCCTGTGCTCAATCAACAAAGACCACTGTGGCCCCAATCGTGTTCAAGTCAGCGCCACTTCGCTAAGAGGGGACGTCGTCTAGAGCGACCAGGAGCTTGTAGCTCGAATGCGGTGGGGTTCATAACATGGCTCTCTTCAAGCGTTGGGAGGCGCGAAGGAAGAGCCTAGTCGTTCCAGTTTGACTTCCAGTTCGAGAGGTAGTTTTGGTTGGGTGGCAAGCTCGACGCGCTCTGCATCAGTGACGGAGAGAATGGGTCACTAATTGTGTTTGAGAAGGAAGCGTCCAAGCCACCGTTTCAGCTAGCGTTCCTTCCTAGTCACTCCTAGTGTCCGCATGCAGTTATCAGATGAGGTTGCTGTCACTGAACCGAGTGTGGAGCTCAGCGTCGGTCTGCGCCTGGGGAACGTTCCTAAAGAGAGGGAATGTGGTAGATGAGAGCAATGGAAGATGACACACGCATTTTCTACAAAGCAAAGGAACAAAACTCGCAAGATCAGTTGCGTCCCCTGCAAGCAATTTGAATCCAACTCCAAACGCAGCCGAGCTGGAGACTGCTGCCGTCACGAGCATCGGACGTCGCGTTCACTTCGGGCGAGCGAGGTATGGCAAATGGTGCTGTCTTATGGTGTGTCAAATAGAAAGGCTTGGTTGAGTGTTGTTTGATCGGCAACATGTTGACTGATCGATCGAATGAAGAGCCCGAAAAAAGTAAAATTAGCAACTGCGTCCGAGGTGGGGTAGGATTCCTATCCTACCCCGGAGGAACCCGAAGGTTGCCTCCTGGGTCAATTCTCTGTCGAGCCGGTGGTTTAATTTCATGAAAACCTAGGGTGTAGCCCAGAGGTTTTTGCCTCTGCGGTTAAAAAACCTCCAGCCATCGAAGTAATCTATAGCTACTAAGACTGTACGGATATTAACGAAAGAACATGGCGACGCATATGGCCTCTCGTCTTCTTTCATGAGAACAAAAACCTGAAATAGAACGCAAAGCATTTCTTATCTATCTATGAGTAAGCACCTACTTGGATGCCTTATATCAGTGAGCTCGCTCATTGTAGTGCCGCCTATCCGAATACAGGGAACGTAGCCGAAGGAAGAGGGTGCCTAGCAAGTGGCGAGGATGCCGGGCTTGCGTGGAGCGAATGGCACGAACGTCCAGACCCCACTGCTGCTCATCGGTAGTGCGCTGCTGCTGCTGCTCGTGATGACGCTCCTGCGCTACACTGCGCGGCAAAAGCGCACCAAGCAGCGTGAGCATTGGAATTTATTTCTATGGAGAGAGAGACACTCTATCACATGCCTATGGTGGGTGTACCTAGAGCCTTCATTAACTCGTGACGACGTGTGTGGTGGTGTCCTTTGCGAATTCTATGCTATGCTGTGGACAACTCAGGCTTTCATAAACCACTGCAGTCGTTCGTTGGAACGGGAGCACCAGCGGGCGTAGTGCTGAACCAGCTCAGCCGCCGCAAAGAAGACCTGAACCGCTTCATCGGTCGCTTGCGAGCCCAGCTGGCAGTGCGCGAAGAGCAGCTGCGCCACCACGACGAGCTCGAAGGGATTGTGACCTCGCGAGTCGAGACGAGTCGTCAGCAGGATAAGGTACTGTAGCTGTACAGTTGGCAGCTAGCGCATCACTACCTTGGCATCCAACGTACTTACCTAGTCTGGGAACTGATTGGTTGACTGGCTGGGCGAACGGATGCTGTTCAGGAGTGGCGCAAGATCATGAAGGCGGGCAAGAAGCTGCACGGCAAGAACTGGAACGCGTCCAACGGTGACCAGCCATCGCTCAGGTGTGTGTGTGTGCGTCGATCAACTGGGCTCGACTTTGTCTTGGCTCTCTCATAGGGTTGCTTGGGTAGCTCACGTACAACTGGTTCTCCTCCTGACAACGTTCGACTGCGTTCAGAGAGCTCATGGAGCTGCACAAAGACGAGCTACTGGAGCTCAAAGACAATATCAACGAGAATAAGCACTTGGCGCGTGAAGGTGGGAACGCGACTTCGCGTGGCTCGCGCATCATGCAACTCCCGGTCTCCCAGGTACTCGCGCGCCTCTGTCTTTCATCACCACTTCCACAATTGAAGACTCACTTGATAACTCGGGTTTGCGGATGGATGGATGAAATGATCCAAAGAGTATTCCGATCATCAGCACTACTGCACGAGATCGCAGTTCAGCCCCAGGTGGACAATTGAGTGAGAGCTCACAACAGTCAACTGCTCGACCGATCCCAGCCAAGGTCGTGCCGCCGCAATGGCAGTCCACACGTCGTGTGGCTGGCTCTGTCGCGAGCACTCGACAGGGAGCTCCTTCAGTTGGTCGAGACAGTAGCAATGGACTAAGAGGCACAGAGCCTACTACAGGTAGAGCTGACCTCTTCAAGCCAACTCTGTCCGTACCGCCACTGGATTTCTCTAAATTCTCGAGCAGTGGAACCCCCGCGAATTCCAC
The DNA here is from genome assembly GCA_023335655.1 of Globisporangium spiculum. Taxonomy (NCBI): domain Eukaryota; phylum Oomycota; class Peronosporomycetes; order Pythiales; family Pythiaceae; genus Globisporangium; species Globisporangium spiculum. The sequence continues at coordinate 27,958 of JAADVO010000225.1, read as the reverse complement.
CACAGCCAGCGCTTCGTTGGCTCCCAAGCAGAAGAAAGACGAGAACGATGACAACAACAACGACACGCCGAGGAAGAGCTTCGAGATGACGTTCCAGCGCCAGGCGAAGTTCGCTACCATGCTGAAGAAGAGATGAGACGCAAGCACCAAGACCATCCACTTTCACACACCAAACAAGCAAGCAAGTCAAACGCATTACGATAAAAAGAAAGCTCCATCCAGCCACACATGCGCCACTCTCGCGCAGAGAGAGTGACCGTGCGTGCGTGTGCGACGGTTGGACCGATCGTGGTTTCGAGAGAATAGAGGAAGACGAAAATGTAAAAAAAAAGGCAATTCGCCACGCACCGATCGCACCATTGTTCCTCCCGGACTACCACCTACTTCACGTACCTCTTCATATCCACCACCGTCTTGTATATCTTGTGTGCCGCTGCGCTGTTTGTCCTTTGTTCTTCGTTGCCCGTTAAATAACCTGACGCTCTCTTCACTCGCTCGTCTTGCTCTTCTTGGACGACGAGCGCTTCGACGACGAAGAGGACGACGACTTGCGCGACGACGACTTTGGAGTCGACACAGGCTCGCGGCTTCCCTCGGGCACGCGCTCGACCACGAACTTCTCCAGCTCGCGGAACGTCTTGGCGTCGATTGAGTCGACCACAATGTCCAGCTCATCTGGCGAGCTCTGCAAAATATAGGACAGCAAAGGGGGTGATGTGTTAGCACACACACACACACACTGGAAGCGCCGCTGTAATGAGCTGCTCTGCAATAAAACAAAACAAAGGAACTTGCCTTATCCAGTGCCTTCGGGCACTTCTCTTCCAGAATCGACACGATCGCGCCGAGGTCCTTGCTTGTGACCTTGTAGATGTTCTGGCTAAAGTAGATCTTCTCCTCCGCCGACGGCGCGCTGCAGTAGACAAAACAGAGCAATTCACAGCAATAACAGCGTTAGCATTAGTACTCCCAGAATACTTTGATAAAAACTAGAATGGTTCAGCAGAACGTACGGGATACTCTTGTCGGCGCGCGGCACGGCGCCAACGTCCAGCTTCATGGCCTTCACGCGGTCTTCAAATCGCTTCGAGAGGCCGTCCGCAATATCGTAGAGCTCCGATCCGTCCTAAAGACACAGATTAATATGTAGACACAACATAGCGTCAGGGGTCAGTATCTCTCTATCTACCCAACACATATGTAAAGAGTTCACATCCGCAGGACGCACCTGGTTGTAGAGCTTGCAGTTGTCCCAGACGAGACGCACATCCTTCGCAAACTCGGCGGGCTTCTTGTACTCGTTCTTGCTGAGCTTATTGCGGATCGTGCCCAGGTCCATCGGCACTTTCACGATCTGCAGGTAGTCGTAGAGCCCCCACTCTTCCCAGTTCACGCGCTCCCGGAAGGGCTCTACGCGCAAACATCCATTCATCCACAGACGCGCACACAACAAGATAACAAGAGTAAGCAGGCCATCTCATTTACACTGTGCGCCAGTCAACAAATTAACAAAGTCCCACGCACCACTGCTGTCGAGGCGGATGAAATACTCGAGCAGCTCGCTGCATTTCTTCTTCTGCTCTGGGTCCATGGTAGTCCCCCGTGTGTCTCGATGACAGCCACGTGCTCGTCTCTTTCTACACAAAGCCAGCAGACAAACAAGACAGGCACAGTTAGAACGAGACATACCATACGCGTTGGATGAAGGCAGACACTAGATGTCAACGCCCGCATGGCGCGTCTTGCACGCCAACAGCCACACACACACAAAGAGGTGCGGGCTTCACACACGCAGGGAAATAAAGGTGCGGAGAGACAGATCAGGGGGCCTGCACTGCGATCATCAGCATTCTCAACCACGCACGCGCGCAGAGAGAGATTCGCATTCATTATGCACAGATGCACGCGCACACACCTTTCCTCCAGACGCGGTCTCCTGCTTGTCTGCTTGCACCGCTGCCGTTGCTTTCTTATCACCGTCTATTTCGTTGCAGTGCGGAATCCTCTCCCTCAAGTTTACACATGAACAAAGCATGTAGCTTTAAAACAGGAAATGCAAGTCAAAATTGCGCCTGCTTGCCAGGAAAGAGCCCGAAGCTAGTGTGGCACACCACAATGTGAAGTGTCACACTACTTACGGCGTTGCTTTTAAAAAATAAAGTGTAGCCTGTAATTAAGTGCAAAAGGATAATGGACCTGCTGGAATAACAAATGGTTACACAACAGAGCTAGTTATGTAGGGAAAATGGCCTTCACTTTTCGAATCGAAATATAATCTTATTGGTGGGCATTTGCAACATGGCTACATCATGGTATTCTTAGCCTTCAACTTGGCCCGCACAACTCGTGTTGAAAAGCGAGCGCGCTCTCACAATGCGGAATGCGTTGAAGACGCCATGAGTTCACAGCAGCAGTACGCGTACACGCGTGTGATTTCTACATGTCTGTATGCAGGCGTTCCTTCTTTGACTGTGTGCGCATGTGTGTGTTTTGTCCAGTCGCAGCATCGTGTTTGATGGGGACAACCCGACGGCCGAGGTGCGCGCCACGCTGAAGCGCATCCTGCTCACTTCCGGCGCTACTCGATGCAAGGCGGACTATGAGTTCCTCGACAAATACGGTAATGGGTCCCTGTATATCTATCTAGCTATCTGACGTAAGCTTACAGCGTCTGGACTTTACTGACATACTACCTCACGATCTCTCACAGTCCACTCGGTCAACTACTTCTCGGACGTGCCTCCGAAAGAGCGGCTCCGGTATCTGAAAGCCGTCAAAGGCATCGAGATCGACGTGGGCGAGGCGCTTTTCAACATCGGTGACGCCGCCGACGCGTTCTATTGCGTCATGTACGGCTCGCTCAACGTCATGATGGACTTTGCGCACATGGCGGCGCCGACTTTGAACGAGTTCGAAGAGATCCTCAACCGTGCGCGCGTGCACTCGAGCCTTTTGAACCCTGGAGGAATCGCAGGTCATGGTTGGTTTTTGCTGTTATGAAGTGTGGCTTATCCATAGTACGCTAATTAAGGTTTGTCTAACATGTGATTATACTTGTGCTCCGCTCTAGACATTTCGCAGGACGCGAACTACGTCGTGCGCACGCTGAAGGCGCTCGAGTGTTTCGGGGACGTGGGCTTGCTCCTGGCTGACCAGCACCGCACGGCATCGGTCCTCGCGTGCGAGCGCACTTTGCTGATGAAGATCGACAAGGAGACGTTTCTGGAGCTCCGGAGCAGCAACACTGGACGCGAACTCCGGTAAATCTTGAGGTTTACCATGATTTATGAGTCACTCCCTGGTGGTAAGGACCAATTAATTGGGTGTATGACTGTGATACTGCTACTACTGCAGAGAGAAAGTGAAATTTCTATCGAGCGCGAGGGGCTTCGACCACTGGGACACGGACTGCACGCTCAAGCTCTGCGGACGCATGGAGAAAGTGACGTTCTCCTATAACGACATCGTCATCGCCGAAGGCGAACTTGCAAGTACGTCCTACATACTAAGCCATCGACTATGTGACTAGGTATTGATTGATATGGGACCGTCATTACTATGTGTGTAGGCAACTTTTACTTTGTCAAGCACGGTGAGTGTCGTCTCATCAAGCGCTTCCAGCTCTCGAAAAGGAAGACGAAGCCGCACCCCCGCGACGCTAGCAGCAACACCAATATCGGAACGAGCTTTGTCGAGATCTGCACAGTCGGCAGCCGCCACTACTTTGGTTCCTACGAGGTCGTGCAGAGCGAGCCGAACGCCGTGTTTTCCGTCCTTGTGTCGTCGCCCAGCGTGATCCTCTACCGCGTCGACCGCGTCGACTTCCGGCAGTGCGCGCTCAAGGATCCGCTCACTGAGACGCTGCTGCGGGCCGAGGCCCTGGAGCTCGCGGTGCGCATCGACGAGGAGAACGTTCAGCAGGACCTCCAAGTGGACGCCAGCTGGACCAAGTACAAGCGCGAGCTCGCGAGCTCGATCCTGGCCAAGCACGAGCAGGACCACCACCTCGCGGGCTTTGGGCCGCGCTCGCCCGGCGTAGATTCGCATATACGGACAGTGCGCCGCCCGCTGCCAGTGCTACCAACAAGTCCAGGAGGTTCTGGCAATAACAGTAACAGCAGTCTTAGTAGTAGTCCGCGGTTCAGCAACAGAAATCCGCCGTCGCCCCTGACCCCACGCACGACGAAGAACGTGTACAACCGGCGCCCGAGCATCCTCGTGACGAACCCGACGGAACCGCAGCGGCCCGCGCGCGACAAGAAGTGGCTCGAGGTTTGTTCAGTAGTTAGTGGCTATTGCTGCTGCTGATATCCCATGCTCTGCAGTGCGTCGCTAACCTTTTTGTTTTAACATGACACAGTGGGCGAAAGCTCGCGCGAACGAGATCATGACGGACGAGGACGGCCAGCGCATCGATCCGCCCAATGACCAGGTACAGAAGCGTACATGGTTGACACACATGATGTACAGGAGCTCATATTCACGATATTATCTCACTTGTATGGGACGGGCGAGAAGGTGATCAAGAGCAACATCCAGTGGAGCAAGACGTCCAAGATCCTCGGTGGGCTCCAGGACGACGCGTCCGACAAGGTTACGTCGGCCATCGTCTCGCTCTTCTCGCGTGCGGAGGACATGAAGTAAATGAAGCTAATCAATAACAATGAGAGACTTGGAGAGTGGCCAATTTGATTTGTGTGGGGGCTTCGTTATTACTGTGCAGACTCATATTTACGCTTGCTGGTGAACATACGATACATATCGATTTGTATTCTGAGGATACAACTGGTTGGTCTAGGAACTCTGTTGGTTTGTCGGGCTGGTCGAATTGGTTTGGAGGTGGCGGTGGCGGCGGCGGTGGTGGTTCTATGTAGTTTTTGACTTTACACCCGCCACGATAAGTTATAAAATAGGGAGATCAGATGACCGACGTGCTGTTGCTCGTATAGCCAACCGACACTTTCCATCGAGTCCCGGCTTCCTAGGCGTGCAGGTGCACGAGCTCCGTGTCTTCGGTGATCGTGTAGAGCTGCTCGAACTGGTGGTCCACGTCCGTCGTCGCCGGCAAGGAGGCGCGTGTCGGGGGCGGGAAGCCACGCGCCTGGCGCCGGCTCGACTGCTCGGAGAATGAGGACGACTTCTCGATACTGTCTCGCTCGGGGCTGCTGCTTCGCGCTCGGACAAGCTCCGAGTTGCGCATGGGGACTACGAGATCCACGGGCGCGGACGACGCGTGCACACCCTCGTCAGCATCCGATCTCGCCGCGATCTGCAGGAAACCTTGGATCACCTCCATCGCCGGGCACTTGATGTTGACGCAGCAGCGCAGCTGGCGCTTGGGAGCCATGCGGTATACGCGCAGCATAGCTTCGACAAAGCGCTGCAGCAGTAGCAGCCGCTCGCGCGCGACGATCAGGTCGGCGTCTTTCCGCCACGTTGCGAGAAGCTTGCGGCGCGGAAACTTGATCTGTGTGAGCTGTAGAAGCTGCTTGCAGGGTCCGTTGCCGCAGTGACGCGCCTGCTGGAGCGTCGCGAAGAGCTCCGCGCGGAAGTCCCGGAACTGCGAGTAGCGCTTCTGGACAACAAACTGCTCGGCGCCCGTGTCCACGTGGACCATGTACACGCAGTGGGACTCCTTCTTGGACACGCCGATGAAGCGCACGTTGGTGGTCGTGAGCGGCGAGCCGCTGCTGTCGTCCGCGAGCGAGGACGAGCCGGACGAGCCGCCGGAAGACCACGGACGGAAGCCTGTGGATGAGGAAGATGAGGAGGACAGTGGCACCGTAGATGAGGACGACGAGCGTTGCTGGTGGCCCTGAAGAGACGGCGCCGAGAGCCGGTGGTGCATCTGCTGGTGCTTGGTCGGGGTGCTGCTGCTGCTATTCAGATTGCTCAGACTGAGTGCGTCGTTGCTGCTGAGGCTCTTGTGGTCGCTCCAGTACGTCGGTGGGTCGAAGGAGCGGCGGCGCCACGGCTCGCTGTCCTCCAGAGCCGCGTCGATCTGCGGGCCGCCCAGGATGTACGGGCTGGTGGTCGGCATTGCGGTCTTCTTCAGCAGGTCTTCGCAGGGAGGGAAGGCAATGCGGTCGTGCTGGGAAAATCGAAACTGAGCACCTTCGAGTGGGCAGAAGCGGGCGACAAACGAGGCGGAGTGGACTGATCAGTCGATCGATCGATCGATCAGGAGTGGTGGTCAGCCAAATCCCAAGTGAGTTGACTCGGGAGAGAGGCGAGCGAGAGTGTCCAGCAGCGGGACTGGGCAGCTGGACGGGCAGCGCCGTACCGTAGATACAGTAATCTTGGCGGTTGGAGTGGGAGGTACGCTCTCTGTGGCTGTTAACCTCTAGTTTAAACAGGCTTTTTGGCTTTGGCCTTTGGGTCGAAAGGCTCAGAGAGAGAGAGGTACAGTCCCCTAGCCCCGCAGTTAAGGACAAGAAAACGGTCGAGATTCGTTTCGGATTGATTTGTAGGATATCACGCAAAGAGCGATTCGAAAGCAGCGAGTTTGCCATTGCGGCTGAATAAGCACACTTGTATTGGCTGGTTGGCTGTGGACTGACTCCGCAGTCCATACGTATGCTCAAGGCGGCTCCTCCGCAGGACGAGCAACTTTTTAAGTTGGCACAGTTTAAGCTCAGTCCTTACTTCTGAACCCCCATTTGTCCGTTCAGTCGTTTTGCTGTTTAGAAAACCGCTGAAACGCCCAGCGCTTCAGAAAAAGTCATGAAGTTACAACAACTGGATTCAAATGATATGGCGCGTCAATTCAATTGGCCTGGACTTGGGCTGGACTCATGGAGTAATTGATGCAAATGCGTTGGAAAGTAGAATGAAAACATGAAAAGGACTGAAACTCGTCGTCTCGTGTCCTCTCTGAAGACAAGACCGCTTTTTTGGCTCGCAAGCAGTGGTTGCTTCAAGATACTATTGTGATCTCGCAAATAGCCCATTCAGTGCCGTTTTTAACTGCGCATTTTGCATGGGCTTCACAATGGCAAAAAGAGGATTGAAATAAATACCAACACTGATTTCTCGTGTGGTGACAACTGATCGAAAACCTAGGCGAAAGCCTTTGCGAAGCCTGAAGAGCGAAGTCTGGGGTTGCAGTGATATTTTTGAAAATGGAAAGGAGGGCAGCGATAAGTTCGCCAATGATGCACTCCAGCTGAACCCATGCGGTCTAGCTGCTGTTAGATGGAAAAGTGGCATTTTGTCAAACGTCCTTAGTCTCTTTACACCGCGTCGTATGTTTATTTGCCCTTCAGTGCTGACCACACGCGCACACAGCACCATTATTTTCAGGGCAACTGGGCGAGGCTGAGCATATCATACTTTGTATATCGTCCTGGATGGATGGATGGGAACTGAGAAGAAGTCAAGTTGGTTGTGTGCGGGGCGCCAAAAATGTACCCATACATGCTGACAAGGTTCAAGAAAAGGAGTTATTTTTCACTGGAGTGAAAAGCAAATGGGACGGAGCATTTGTCGGCTATAGTGTCATCGATTTTACTGAACTACTGTACGAAAACAGAGATCTCGTTTTTGCGTAGAGGGTGGACATGCTTGCCCAGCCTGTGCAGAAGATGATTACAATGCACGAGTCCCACGGTGTGGGTTAACCAGCGCGTTTGATTTTTCTATAGTGGCACATTCCACCGTGCGAGCGTAAGTAATGGCGCGTTTAATTCTTGATTCGGATTGCGATCATTGAATCCTCAGATTCCAAAACTAAAGTGAATCGGCCTGTCAAACTCTCTAGTGAGCGACTTGCTAATATTGCTTTGCGCTTCTTCGCACCTCACGTGCTCGTGTGTTCAGACGACCCACGCACGCGACAAGTCTGCCGTGACTGGCTCCACAGACGACGACCATCGTTCCGATCCGATCTGTCAAGTCTCTTGACAGATGTGCTCGCGCTTCCCTTTTATAATTGATCACCTGGGCAAATTTGCTGGCAGGAAATCGTTGTCTCCAACTAAATCTGTTTATAATGCCTTTGTTGTACAATAACCTCTCCAGTCTGCCAGCGAACGTTGTATCAAACCACAGCCTACCACACACAAACAGACGGTTTCAGTGGTGACACGCACCGAGTCAGCAAACTGACCGGGTTTTTAAGGTGTCCACACCAAATTGGTCTTTTTTTCGATCTCGCCACAAACAGCGATCCCACCGAGATCCGCGACCAGGAGCCGGTCTGGAACGCCAAGAAAGGACCGAACGCATTCACCAGACCATGAACACGAAGGGCGCTCCAGAGGTCTGTGAACTCGCGCCGTTGATGTTGGGCGTCAATGCGGCGCTGTTGGAAGCCATGGAGCACACACGCACACGCGACTGCTGCTGTTTGAATCTACAGAGTCCTACGGTGGGTTCACTGTCTGTCAGCCTTGTTTTGCCGACGAAGCTCTTCAAAAAGTGTGGACGGCGATCGACTGGTCCAGCCAAGTCACAGATTTAAGAAGAGGTCCAGTAACATTTCTATATACCGAGTTCTCGACAAGATATGTCGCGCATACAAGAAAAAGTCGCCAAAATATCGACGAGTGCGTTCAAGTCGTAGCACACGGTGTCGGGGCAACGTTTCGACAGTGCTATGCTGTAAGTCCGCTCGAAGCTTAGGCATAGATCACTTGCGAGCTACTTAGTATACAGATGTACGCACGAATGTCGCTGTCTCTCTTGCTTGCACAAAACTTGGAGGAGACAATGGTTTTCTTTGGTACGACCGAGAGAAGCGTCAGTGGAATGGAAGCGCATCGCCTCGGAGCGAGAGCGAGGTTATTGTCCTCATCCGACCCTTCGCTCTCTTGGCTTCCTCACCCCACTCATCACGAAAGAAATGGAGCATATCGTGCAGCACGGCACACGCCCTCACCCCACAGCAACACTTGATTGGCATCCGCTTCCTCTCCGAGTATGGCGACAATCATTTTGTCGATGGTCTCGCCCCGTGTTTGTGTTGCCCAGCCACACTCCCACATGAGTGTTCGGTGTGGAGGAGGAAGGTCCATGGGCGAGTACTTGGTGACTTGGTGGCGATTTGAGAAATGGCGCTAGTCTGCACTCTCGAGTGGTCTCCCAAGAATTCTATTTCGTAGCAAAAAAAGAGAACCTGGTAAAAATTTCTGAACATCCTGTTATCCTTGATTAACCTCTAATAATTTATGAAAAATATGTCGCTGAAAATCTATATCGGCACAGGTTACAAATTATGCTACAAACTCAGGTCAATAAGGAAAATGGAACTGTGTCAATTTTCATACATTGCAGTTAGGGTTAGTCAAATTTGAGGAAAAGATGAAATTTGAGGAAACAATGTGGGGAAAATACAAGTCGATGCAGAGATGGATTTTGAATTCTCAGAATCTGATGCTCAGATTCCAAAACTAAAGCGAATCGGCCTGCCAAACTCTCTAGTGAGTGATTTGCTAATATTACTCTGTATTTCTTCGCATCTCGCGTGCTCATGTGGCCGAACGAATCACACCACACACATAGCGTGACAGTGACAAGTCTGACCTTACAGACTGACTCCACTTTTCCGCTTTCCAATCTTGGCAAAGAGACGTGATAGGTGTGCAGACTCACAGTCCCTTTACTAAATGATTTTCTGAGCGAATAGAATTGAAAAATAGAACCATATATATGGAACTGATCACATTCCCTTTGGTGCTTAGTAACCTCTTTAAATCGACGCATACGTTTGCTCTTCACCCAAACTCCACACGGTTTCAGTGTAGTGACATGCACTGAGTCGGCAAAGATGGCCACTTCCGCATCTTGTGAGGAGTCCACACCAAGAAAGCAATCGCCACCAAAATCGAGAATTTGATCCCTAGAAGCGCTTGATTGTAGGAGTTGCAGCAGCATAGTTTGTTTGACAATGCAGCCAGCAGCACAAAGCCCTCGATACACGAAGATCAATCTGAGGTGTAAAGCCCTCCACCGAAACCAATACCCAGTCTTCAAACGAATTCAGTATTGCGCTTATTGCTTTGGATTTGCATGGATGCGCTATAAATACGTCAGGGCCTTGTGTGATGTCCCAGAGTTCATTCCCTCGATTTACTTCAGGTAATTGCCAATGCAATGGACAAAATATCTACAATGTATGCAGACCCCATAACGGGAAATTGAATCATCCGAGATGGCAATGTCCTTGCGCTTGGTGCGGCCACGCTGAGCGGCAGGCTCACAGAGCGTTTGGTGTAGACTATGCTGGAGCACGGGCACCTAACACATGAAAAGCATGAGAGGCATGAGAAGAGCAGCATCTGGCGATGAGCTTGTCTTATGGTTGGCGCGCTCGAAGTGTAGGGATGCCGAGTACAATCGAAAATTTACTTTCGGTCAAAGGCGACCGACCTCAGTTGTTTCACTACAGGGGTGCCTATTTGAAGAGCTTCTAAAAACAGGTTGCTGAAGTTTTCCACTGTCTACTTTGATTAGTATGCATGCTATAATATCTTGTTAGGCTTTCTAAAGTTATGGTTTGTAATGCTACAACACACAATCGAAGTTGCAGGTGCGTGCTGGTGTTATTTCCAGCACGTATTATATCTACCAATGTGCACAAACTACCTCTCGCAAGCAGCTCTTCCTCGCGCTCTGTGCTCTACTTCATCCGCTCTAGCTCCTCTGAACCTCACTTTCCTCCCAAAGCAGCTTTGCCCACTGAAGCCCAGTCTTTAGTCTTCGTGTGTCGCGTCCGCACTCGGCTGGTAGTCAGAGTCAAGAGTTCTCTCTCTCTCCCGATTTGTTTCCCAGAATCCAACGGAAGGTTTCCATCAGCAATCCAGAAACCTCCCAGACGCCATCTCCATGAGTGACTCGCCCACGTGGACGACCTCGAGCTTGCAGAGCTTGCCGTCGATTGATGTGCACATCGTGATCGCACCCCAGAGACCCTGCAGTCCACTGTTAAGGCACACAGCGGGCACAAACACAATGAGTCAGCCAAGAGATTCAATCAGGATACACATAGCAGTCCAGTGTATGTTTGCAGCCGCTGCTTTTTGGTGAATTTGAACAAACCCACTTTTTCCGCACGCGCAGGAGCGCCGTCGTGGGCTCGACCTTGGACGTCCGCTGTAGCGCGAGGATGTCAAATTCACTCGCGGACGCGCCCATGACGCCAAACACCGTCTTGAGCATGTTGTCGAGCGAGAACTTGAGGCGCTTGGCGTCGTGCACCGCCTCCACGCCGTCTTCCGTCAGGCTATAGATGGGCACGCGTGTTGCATTGATAGAAGAACACACACAATCAGCACGTTGAGTTGTTTGGTCACCTGGCTGAGCAGATGCATACGCTTCGCAACGCAAGCAGCGGCCCACAGACGGCTACGCACATGGCGATCTTGACAAAGTTGAACTCCGAGCGCAGCACGAACTTGTGGTGCAGCGGCGTCGCTGCTGCTGGTGCTGGTGCTGATGCCACCGCCGCAGACGTCGCGCTCGCCATTGTTTTTTTCTTGTGAGTCCGATTGTCTTTTGAGCTCACAAAACCCAAAAGGAAAGTTGTTAGGTGGCCCACATTATTTAATAAATGTATCCATGACACTCGTCAGCACAAACCACTTCGCTCTTACTCACACAACTTGTAAAGATCAATGCGAACGCTTATATTAAAAGGAAGGCAAAGCAGATACTACACAAGCTCTTGCGTGTAGTCGGACTCTCATCACAGGGTGGATCGGATGGTCAGGGTTCATACTGGACAGTCGGTCCCGAATTATAGTTTCTTCGGGCGTCTCTGGCGCTCTGACTCCGTCCGTTCTGCATTGTCAGAGCCGTCGGTGTTGCGGCGCTGGCCATCAATGTAGAACGATGCGTCTTCGTCCGAGCGCGTGCTGATCGCCGAGAGGAACGAGTTGCCATCGTCGCGGTGGTTGTAGCTCCCGCGCCCATTGTACTCGTCATCGTCGTCGGAGCCGAGGCTGTTCTCGTGGTTTCCGCTCATTCCAGTATCGCGCAAGTACGCCGCCGCCGACGATTCCATCCCTGCTGTAGATGTTGAAACATCGCTGCCTATCGTCGCCAGTGAGCGATTCGTGTCCGTGTCCAGCTCCGTGCCATATGAGTCGACCGAGTCGCTCTTTGTTAACTCCGGGAAAGTGAAGCTCTGCATCTCGTCAATGTCGATGTCGACATCTCTATTATCTTCTCCATCGTTGGCATCTTCAAACATCAGTCCAGTCGTGTCGATGGTTCGATCCGTATCAAAGTTCCCGCTCAGGTTGGCTGCGCTGGCGTCGCTGTTTGCCGTCATGAGGGAGTAGTTTGCCCCCACCTCGGAATTCGTCGTGTACGAGTCCATCGAATCGCGCTGTCCGAATGCGGATGGGCGACCGACAGCAACTCCGTTCGCGTCAGCAGCTTCAGTGGTGAGAAACGAGCTCTCGCTGTCCTCGATCTCAGTCTTCGATCGGCCGTCGAACCAGTCCGTCGCAGTGGATTCCGTGCTGAAGTTGCTGTACAGTGACGTGTTTGATCCTGGTGGAGCTCGCTGCGCTCCGATCGCTCCGACCGCAGCTGCTGTTGAGGTCGAGGTCGAGCTGCGAGGAGAGCGACCGTCAATGTCATCATCATAGGACGACATGTCACTGTCCGTGAAGCGCAGGTATGACTGACGAACACGAGGAGGATCGCCAGGGTTTCCAGTCGATTGCTGCGACTGAGGAACCGAGCTCACCTGTTTGAAGGCTGGAGGCTCAGCGACCACATCATCGTCCATGTCATCCACATCAACACTGGCTTTGCGCGGAGGTGGAGGAGGAACAACGACTGGGACTAGAGAGCGAGCGTTGCTGGTGAATTGGTTTGCGCTGTTGAGAGCCTGGTACGGCGTTGGGCTCGTACTCGCAGCCGAGAATCGGTCCACTGGGTCTGTAGGCCGGTTACCGAACGACGTTCGGTCGCGTGCAGGACTACCGTTCTTGTAATAGTCGTTCTGTCCATTCTTGTTGCGATCTCGTGCAGCCGCCGCACCGACAGCAGCGCCAATTGCAGCGCCTCCAGCGATACCAGCAGTAGCAGCACCGGTATTCTGGTACTGCTGTTGTGAACGCGCATCGTATTGTCCCCATTCATTCGACACATTTCGAGGCTCTTGAACATTTCGAGCATTGCCCGCAGCTCCCAGTGTAATACCTGTTTCACTTGGCAGTCGCTCGTACGGGTTGCGTTGAGCGCCACCGGCAAACTGCTGGCTTTGCTGCGAAGCCATCGCGCCATTGTTGCTGAAACCGTGCTGATCGCCCTTGTTGTCGTACGGTGCAGACGACTCCATTCGCGCATACGGCGGGTTTCTTGGTCTGTCATCGTTGTTGTTTCCGTTCTCGAGATTGATCACTTCGTCCGACGATCGCGACTTGTCCTTGTTCTTGCACCCGCGCACCAGTTTATGGATGATCGTGTACGCCTGGCGCAAGAACAGCAGGAAGAAGATGAACATGTTGACGCCGATGATACCGTACGCGACGTTGTCGCGAACCTCCTGTGGGAAGTAGTCATCCTGCACGAGCATGAGCATCATGCACACGAGCACGACCTTCATGAACACCGACGTGATGCCGATGTAGTACAAGAAGCGCAGCAAGTTTGGTTCACGGGCGAGCAACAGAATCAGGTACAGCACCGTGATGCCGAGGATGCAGAGCAGCTGCGTGGTCGAGTCCTGGATCACGCCGACGACTGCACCTGTAGAGACTGCGAGCAGGATTCTCGGCACAAAGAAGAACCGGTTGTCGAAGTTGTACTCGTCGTAGTATGCGCTGTACTTCGCGCTGAACGGGCGCTGGTCGTGCTCGTACGTGCCCAGGTCCTGGAGCTCCTCCTTGTTCGCCGAGATGATGAGCACGCCAAAGAAGATCGCAAAGCCGACCATGACGATCAAGCCGATCGTGCCCCACACAAAGTACTTGTCGCGGTCGTCGCTGTTGTCTGCATTCTCGTAAATGTAGAAGCTGCCGGCCATGCTGAAGATGTACTGCGCGAGCAGCAGCGCCAGGATGCCTGCCCAGATCACTTTCCGGTACAGTTTCGCCGCGACTTCGCCGAACGACTCTTTCTTGCTGCACATGGAGAACACGACAACGCCGATGATGTACAGCACGTGAATCGCGCCGAGCACAATCGCAAAGCTCAGCAGCGTGTAGAAGAACAGGTTCTGCGGCTCGACGCCGATGAGCGCGGCGTATCGCTTCGGTCCGGTCTCGCCACTCGCAGTCGTCGACAGCAGACTTGTGTCGAGGCGTCGGCTGCGACTGTTCCCTACCACATCGGTGATGGACTTGGGCACGTTGAAGTTAGTCCACGCCATCTCGCGTGAAAACTGATGCAGGAACACGGGCGCGCCGTCGATCTGCAGCTGGCTGATCATGCTGATGAACTGCGCCTGCTCGATGATGTGCGTCATCTCGTAGAAGCCACTCGAGAAGCTCATGACCGACGCCGCGGACGGGAAGAACGACGCCCAGAGCATGGAGCCGACGCCTGCCACCACCCCCGCCGCGAGTGACGTCGCGATCACGCCCGACGCCAACGGTCCCGCGCTCGTGTCGAGGAAGTGCAGCGTGCCGGTCGTGTTCGTGGGCCAGTCCGTATTGACGCCGAACACGCACCCGGAGCAGTTATTGGCCGCGTAGATGCTGGGGCTGAGCGAACCAATATCCACGTCACTGCCGAGCCCGAGCGCCTCGCGGATCTGGTCCTCGCCCCACGGGATCACGTACAGGTAGAACACGAGCACGAACGTCGCGAGCATAGCCAGCGACACGAGGATGCCGATGAGCTGCGTGAGCACGATGCAGCCGCAGCACTTGACGACGGTCTTCACCGGGTTGATCATCCTGCCGTCTCTCTGTTTGTGCTGTCTGTCTGTGTGCTTATAGATAAATGGAGCCTCTTATACGTACGCGGCTGTCTGTCTGGCGTCGCCTCTCTACTCACTCGCTCTGCTTCTGCAAGAGAATGGGAAATGCGGCGGCACTTGCACTTTTGCAGTCAGTCCGACAGCGGCGGGAGTGTGGGTCAACGAAAAAGTGGCGTGGCGCACGCGACGCGACCTCGCGTATTTTACCGATTGAACGAGTAAGTTACATTGCTTGGGTTTTGTTTGGCTCAATATTAGATGCATGGCAAGCTTCTCGGATTTAAATGACGTAATCTATGCCTGCGTTTTGTGGTATGTGATGGATTTTCGTGTGCGTCACGACAATTCGGCCATGAGAAGGGGATGCGTTATTGAGACTGACTACATAGAAAATTTGTGAGAGTGGGTAAGCGCACCAACGCGCTATGGCTTTTGAGCATCTGACCATGAAGAATTGCAATGCATACTGGATTTACATATATCGGCTCGGATTCAAAGAAAGCAGCACTTTGTTTTGATCTCTCGTGGAAGTCATGCTTTGTGCAACATCCGTGAGTGAACCCATGTCCAAAGATAACGGCTAGAACGTGACGGTTGAGCCAAATGATAATGTCCAATCAGAACCGACCATTATGCAATGAATGGATAGTATCTTGCAGACGCCGGGTTCGAATGCAGTGGACTGGAATGCGTTTGCGGATATGTACGAGCTTCAAGCTTGCAGACACAATCACGTTTCCATGCACGGCTAAGCACGGGAGAGAGAGAGAGACCTTGGCCAAGAAATTCTCCATGAAGACATGTCGCGCGAAAAGCTCATTTGCGAGCAAAGCCTCTGTCTAAACTCTCGAGCAAGAAAATTTTCGCTTTCACATTGCTTTGAGTTTTGAGATTTTTGTCTCGTTAGACACTGTCACTTCACGCAGCGCCGTCCATTTTGTGCTCCGAATGCCGAATCCCGCCTTGCCCTCAGATGAATGATGATGCACGAGGCACAAAAACAGTCAGGGATGCCAGTCGCTGTGGTCCACACAAATCAACTACCCTTTGTATCAAAAATACTCCTTTTAGACTCCATAAACTATTTGACTACAATACTACTCAATAGAAACGCTTCATTTTCATTTCTTTATCTAACTCCAGTTTCTAAATTCAAGCACCAGCTTTCAAACACCAACAGCTCTCAATCACCAAGAGCCAAGCATGAGCGAGACGCACCCATTCGAATGGTACGAGCTCGCAATGACGCGCGGTTAAATACACGCCGCTCTGTACATTACTAACCTCTGACTACGTATGTGTGTGTGTGCTGTATTGTGCTACTACAGCGACGTCAGCATGACGTTCCCGGAGGCGGTCGACGCGCAGTACGCGCTCGAGACGCTGCAGGTGGACACGGAGATCCAGCCAGACAAGATCCACCGCACGCTCTCAGTCGACGGCGCCAACCTCATCGTGTACGTACCATCGGCTCGATCTGCTCTATTCTACTACGCGCGCTTACGTGCGGTTCCATGGCTAATTGGCTTCTGTGTGTGTTTGTGGTCCACGTGTGTACTGTTTTCCAGGCACTTTGAAGCCACGGAGATCCGCCTGCTGCGTGCCGCCGTCTCTTCGTTCTACGACATGGGGCTGCTTGTCGCGCGCACGCTGCTAGAGTTTAAGGAATAGAGCATCGCCACCACTAATATACTAAGAGAGCACCAGTGTTTGATATCCCAACAAACATGTGCATTCACTATTCTATTGCTCACATGACGCTGGTCTGCTTGCATGCGTTGGTTGTTCGTATTTTGGCGCCAGCAAAGAGGAAGCAACAATCGATGGGGCTTCTATTAGAGTACAAACTGACGGACTGATGATGCAAGTCAAATCAAAATCACAACTGCGATGATGAAGCTGCCGCCGCCACAGCAGCAGCCGCGCGAGAGTGTCGGGCGCCTGCTGCGCTCCGTCCAGGACAGCGAGCTCTTCCATGTAAGCGCCTTCGCTGTGCGCATGTCTGTGTGAGCTGTCGTTATGGTTTTGCAGTTAATCCTGATGTATATGTACGTGCTCTGAATGCAGATGGAGCGCGCGATTGAAGAGTACGACCGCAACCAGCAACAGGAGCCATTGCTACGCATGTCTGGTGAGGAAGAAGGCGCTCTGAGTGGAGTCAGTGTGAGCGCTAGAGGTGCCAGCGCTGCTATCCGAGTCATGGAAGTAAATGAGAAGACGCCAGCGGCTCCGATGAGCAAGGTATGCGCTTTGTGTGTGTGTGTGTGTGTGTGTGGATTGAGCCATGTGAGGTGGAATGGCAGGCAATGTCGCTCACTCATGCTTGATGCAAATTATCTGCATATCAATGTATAGACGCAGCAGGAGCGACTGCTGACACTCGCAGATCACAAACGCATCGCGAACCTGCAGAGCGTGCTGGTAAGAAAACACCAGTGAAAATGGAGTCTCATTGCATTGGCTGGCTATCAGGTGCTCAGGTTGACCTCTGCATCTGCTATTGTAGGACGCGGTCGACAGAGTCTCGCACTTAGAGCTACTGCACGACGATGCACAGAGGTACAGTTGGTTAGCACTGCTTACCACCGTGTCTGATGATACACTGGTTGCTCAATATGGTCAATGTGATTGATTGGCTTGTTTGTTGTGTGACGAGGGCTCAGGAACATGCTCTCAGCGCTCACAAGTACGCTCGTGACGCAGATGATGGACAGTTGCAGCGCCACAAAGGATAACTGCTGCGTGTGGGGCTCCGAGGCACGCAAGCTGCACTTGTTGCTCTATTGGATGGCGACGAGAGGTCCAGGAGGAGGAGGACAGGATTCGAGCCCCAGCTCCACTGATTCTTCTGTGCTTGAGCTGCTGCTCTCGTGGCTCTCATCTGAAAGAAGCAGCAGCAGCAATGACAAAGCCCAGCAAATGGCCGCTGCGCTCGTGGTGTTCGAGCTCATCCAATGGCATCGACGCCAATTGTTAGTCTCAGCAGCAGCAGACAAGATGAATGGCAACAATACCCAGTCCTTGCTCGGCAGCGACCTCTCTATCGCTTTTGTTGAGAAGCTCATCCAACTCACTCGTCAAGGAAGCGTTGTCGTTGCTATTGCAACCGGATCAAGTGGAGATCGAAGGATCAAGCTCACGAAGCTCGGACTCGTGGCGCTCGAAGCATTGGTTGCAGTACTTTGCGATCAGGCTGCCAGTTTGCTGACATCTGCTGAAGAGGAGAAGAGCGGGGGTTCTCCACTACCAGAGTCCCAGGTTTTCTTAGAAGGATGCGAGTTTGCGATCACCACACTCCAGCAATACCATGGAACTACGAACCGAAAGAAATTCCTCGCGTTGGCGCTCAACCAGCTAGCAGGATACGTGGCGATCTGCCAGTCAACCGCAACGACAGGCGACGTAACTGCAAAGTCTGCAGCGCTAGAGATGCTTTCTTGGCACTGGAGTGCGTCGGCGATGCTTTTGTGTACGAGAAGCGACGCTGTGATTCGGTTTCGCGAGATCAAACCTCCTCTCTCAGCTCTCAAGGCTGAGATTATTCTGCGGTGGTCTAGGCCGTCAGATCATAGTGATGGCAACGCCGAGTTGTTCACTGCGAGGCTTTGTCGACTTTGTATCTTGTTGAACTTGACAACAACAAGCTCAAGAGGGAGCGACGTGATTCAAGAGCTCTCGAGGGACCTGGAAGCGAAAGGTAAACTGCTTCTCCTTCTTGTACACGCTTTGGAAGTGAGCATGTGGGGTAGCTATGTGGTGCTGTTCGGTTTGGTGTCGAGAGTTCTACGAGCGCTCGTGATATGCAACGAAGAGGAAGCGCGCTCTACGCTTCTTGAGACGGACGAAGACTGCCGAGCGCTGCTGTCGTTACTGCTGCGCACGTCGAAGAATGGGATCACGTCGTTTGGACGTGGTACTACTGTAACTAAGGATCGTTTGCTGCACCAATGTCAGCAATTGATCGCAGACTTCATTGTCCAGAGCAGCAATGCATCACTCATTACGGAGGTACACAGGTACCTGGAATCAGCAGAGTCGAGCTCCACACTGGTGAGTTCTATCGGAAAACCTGTGCATCTGTGGATAAGGATCTGTTCATGGCGAGTCTGACGTCATTGCTGTTGCTGTCGTTGTTGATTTGCTCTATGTAGGCTGCTCTTTCCTTGATTCCAGTCATGTTCGATCGACAGCGAAGCTCAAACTCATATCAAAGAGAGTATCTGAATATGTGGAGGTGAGTTACGTACATACCAACTGTGACACTGTAGCCTACAATGTTGTTGGTACTGACTGGATTCAATCATGTGCAGGCGGCAGCTTTCGCCAGTTGCCGCAGAGCTACTTACTCGAGAGGACCCGGTCATTCTTCAAGAGACTCTACTGTGCGTGCCGTTGCTAGATACTGAGTACTTCGCTCGGCTGTTTACAAATCTCAGCGAGATCGGAGAGCAACTCTCAGCTATTGGATTGACTCTGCTGTTCACCTCAAGCGAGGGATCTGGAAGAGACGAACTGGAGCAAATCACGTCGGCGTTCATTGACTCATGTCGAAATGGTGAAATCGACCAGCCCGTCACCTTGGGACAAAGGTCGCATATCAAGTCACCAAGTGACTGGACTGTGTACGCACAACCAACAACATCTTCACAATCCCCAGAATTCCACAGTGAACATATCCAGAGGATCCAGAAGTACCAAGAGCGCGTCTTGGCGTTGTCTTCATCAGCAAATGGGTCAGTGTGGGAACTGTTGTTCGAGGTTCAAATATGTGGTGACATACAGATTCGTTTTTGATGGAAACCTTGGATCTGATGATTGCTGTTGTTGTGGGCTGTGTAACTGGTTGTCCAGGTGGATCAAAGTTGTGAAATCGCCAGAAGCGAGAGTTCGGATCGTCAGCGTGCTGCTTCGAAAGCTGTTTGGAGCTCCGCGAGATCCGTTCTCGTTGCGATTTTTGCGCGAACTGGTCACTGTAGGCTGGGTCGACGCCGCTGGTGATGACGACACGGCCCCCGCCATTTTGAGCTTGATCTTGACAGAAGTCACGCGACAGATGAAGGTTCGCTGTTTGGATGTAGCATTCTCTCCCCCTTTCACTCTCATCTGACTTGTTAGTTAACCCTTGCTGGCAATTTGGAATTTAGACTCAGACTCGACTCACCGAGAAGCTACTGGAAGACCGATCGAACAGCGCAACAACTGCAGTGGAAGTACTCTTGTTTGCGCGCCTCGCACCAGTTCTCGTCCTTCGCGTACTCCCACGAATCTGCTTCTTCAAGTTTGGCAAGCAGAAAAATCTTTACGTGAGTCTTCTCTGAGCATATATATTCTCTCTCTGGCGAACATGATCCTCACTCTAACCGGTGGCAAATTTGGTCGAATTTGCCAACTATGTAGTGCTATGTTGAAAACGCCTCTCACTTGGAAGAGTTCGTGGATGCCAGCAATATTGCCGCTGATGGTGACAATGAAAGTGCGTCTACAGCAGTCGACCGCGATCTCTTCCACCTGCTGGCGCTGCAGGTGGTCGATCCACTGGAATTCAAAGAAGTGAAGATGCTGTCCGTGGAGATCCTCGCAAAGCTGCCTCCTCCGAGCGTGACACCGTTCATTTTCGCCCAGTTGCTGGCGTTTCTCCGAGAAGAAGCGCCGATGATCTCAGCGACTGCGCTCATCGAGTCGCTGTACAAACCTGCTCTGCAGAGTCTACAGATTCCAGACTACTGTGGGATCATCACGGCAAAGCTGATGGTGTACTACCTTAACCGCGTGATCAATGAAGAACTGGGAGACGTGTTCCAAGACGCGACCCAGGTGCCGTTCATCCTCGCGATCCTGCTGCAAGTGCTGAGCATCCCGTGTGTTCCTACCAATAGTGGAAGAAATGAGAGAAACCTGCTCGCGGATCTCCAGATGGGTTGCATGGACTGCGTGGCGCTACTCATTCTGCGGAACCTGGGAGAGTCTAAAAGCAGCATGGAGTCAGAGCCAACAGGAAGGGCTACAGCATCTAGCTCTCTACTGGACGTGCTTGTGGACTGGATCATTTTCGACAATGCTGTCGCCATTCAAGTCGAGGACGAGCCCAAGACGCCGAGTGCGCTGGTGTTTGCAGTCGAGATGATGGTACTCTCGCTCGTGGGCAGCGACCCGCAGCAAAATGATGCGGACCTGAGTCTGCCGCTTCAAGTGCGCATCTGTGGCTGCAACATCCTCCTAAGGTACGTGCTTGCTTTATTCTATAGTGTTGCTTCTTTGGCTCCTCTAAGCTGGATCTGTCTCTTGGGGTATTTGTGTCAGCATTATTGGACGCCTCGACGCGAGTACTTTGGCGACTTTCAAGGCCAGCCGAGCAATTCCTCGTCTGGTTGCGACTGTGTCAATGCGAAGCAACCAATTGAGAGAAGAAGTTGTTGCCGGGTGCTTTCAGGTACAGCAACAAGCAATGGTGGATAGCGCAAGTGAGGTTTGGTGTTTTGGGAGACTGACTCCTCGGTGATTGAATTGTGCTATCGTGCACAGGTTTTGTTTAGCTTCATCTACAAGACTGCGGATACGATTTCGGTCAAGAACGCCAGCGATATGCAGCTGATCAGCGAGTGCTTTGGTCTGGTGGTTGAGCACCTGGAGAGCTCGTCGTCCAACCAACAGGTACACTCATACATTGTATTTTGCGTTACGACTGGTTTATCGCACACTCACCGTTTTCTTTCAATATCTTATTTCTGCTTGGCAGGTTTGCATGAACGCCCTAAAAGTTGTCGGCGCGATTATGGGCAAAATGCCCGAATTCTTCGGCGCAATCTCGGAAGAAACGTTCCAACAGTTGATCAGGTACGCTCAAATGGTCGGACTTGAGAGTTATTACCATTCCACGCAGAATCTGGCCTTGCCCATCTAATCTGACGTTTGACTTCTGGGTCACTACGGAACCACAGGAGCTTAAAAATGGTTCGAGATCGATCGTCCGGTTCTTCTTCAGAATCCCAGCGACCAGCAAGCGACTTTGCGCAGTCGCTGCTCAATGCTCTCGCGCAGGCGTAAGCGTCACAATGCGAATCGCCCAGGACTTAGTTTTGTAAAGCCACATTGATGGATTACTTCCGAATTGTTAAAGCGAAAACTAGTTTCAAAGATACATGCAAAGCCAAAATCACAATGGAAAAGTCAACCAAGCCGAGGTAGGTTGCTCTTGTCCTTACAAACAACCACCTTACTGCTTGCGCGTGGCCGCGATGTAGAGCGCCCAGGCGCGACTGAGCCCGTCGTCCATCGGGCATTGCGAGAGCACCTGACACGCCAAGTCACTGTCCACCGCGGCGTAGTTGGCAAAGAGCAGCGACGTCCAGCCCGAGGCATGCTTCTGCCACTCATGCACGAACGGCAGCTTGCTCAGCACCTGGTCCCACTCCTCCTTCACAAACTGCGCCGAGCGCACGGCCTGTGTGATGGGCGACACTGGGAGCATCTGGATGCCGTGGATGCACTCCTTGTTGGGGCTGAACCACGTCGTGTAGTCGCACTTGTTGTCAAAGAAAATACCCGTGATCTTGTTCTTGCGGAACCCCTCAGGGTGGATCTGGTTCCCGTCCGCGATGAGGAAGTACGTGTTGACCGCGAGCGAGTAGACCTTGAGCATGAGCTTCGCGAGCTTCTCCATCGCGTGGTTCTGCGTGATGTGGCTGTAGAGCGCCACCCCGTAGAAGAAATTCACTTCCTCCGACGTCGACTCCTCGTCCTTGCCGTCGGCCATGGGCGTCACGCCATGCGAGTACGAGTGACCGAGGAACCAGTCGAAGTTACGAAAGCGAGGGAAGAATTCGCTCCCGTCCGACGGGTTGATCACGTCGCGCACCAAAGTGTCGATGAACATGCGCAGCTTCACAGCGTCCTCCGAGTGTTTCCACGCGTCGCCTCCCAAGTGCAGCACCATCGCCGCGGCCGTGATCACGTACCCGTAGTGGTAGTGGTGGTCGTTGTAGACCGCGTTGCCGAAGTCCACGTTGATGTCGCGCTTCACGAACGCCTCGCTGGTGATGATGCCCTTGTAGACCGTGTCGTAGACCAGCGGGTACGCCGACTTGTTCTCTACAAAAGCCTTGAGGATCGTCTGCAGGTGCGCAATGCCGTGCTGCGCGACGTCGTGCATCTCCGGGTTCGTGGTCTCCGCGAGCTTCTTTGCCAATAGACACATCGTGCCGAACTTCTGCAGCGCCTTGCCCTTGAAGTAGTAGCTGCCTTCGTGCGGCAAAGCTTGGTCCCAGTTCCCATAAATCTCGTCCTTAAGCACTTGGCAGAGGTTAAGCGCCGCCACTCTGTCCGGTGACAGGCTCGCCTGCGGTGGGTGGAATGCAGTGTACTTCTCCACATCCGCGCTGATGGCCGACGGCACGCGGAACTCCCACTTGGGCGACGACGTTTCCGTGGTGTACGCCTGCATGGGGCCGCGCGTGTGCGCGTGAAGCGTCAGCTCTGGCTTGGGGGTCACTGGTGAGGTGTAGGACGAGCTGACAAACATCTGGCGCAGATGGTCGAGCGCAAAGTGCAAAAAGAGCGGCTTGTCATGCTCCTTGGAAGGGACAGTCACGAGCTTCCAGTCAAAGCTGAACGACTCGGCGTTGCCATCCTCGTGCACCACACGTGCGCCTTTCGCAAACACACCGGCGGACCGCTGGTAGAGCTGCAAGATCCTTGTATCCGTAGCGTCGCCGTCTGGCTTGTTCGAGACGTACGCGGCCTGTACAAATCCATCAAACTTGTCTCTCGTCGTGAGCTTGTTGTTCTGGAAGCGGATGACTGTCGATGCCGACGCGTCATTCGGGAAGAAGAACAGGTTCCATTTTTGTCCATTGTTGAACGTCACCACGAACGACTGGCCCGAGTACTCCTGTCCATCGCGCAGCGGCTGGCCGTTGATCGTCAGCCACCCGTGGTCCGAGCAGAGTTGCACATGCAGGTCCTCGTACTGGACCGTCGTGAACGCATTGCCCACGGCCAAGTACGTGCGCATGAAGCTCGTCAGCCCTAACGCAAGTGTCAACACAACGCCCAAATCATCCCACGCATCGATAGTAAACGGTGGAGCCGTCGCGCCGTTTGCGACGCTCAGCTCAAGCGCCGAGAAGAGCAGGTTCTTGATCGTCGGCGGGTAGTAGTAGTAGCGGATCGCGCCGTTGTCGTTCATCGGTCCGTCCACGCGGTACTGCGCGAGGTAGCTCACGGAGAAGCCGCAGCCGATCGCGCCGGGCTGGCCCTGCACCACCTTATGCGTGTATGGCGAACTGAAGATCGCGTCGCTCTCCTTCTGGCCGTCCCACGCGAGTAGGTTGCCCCACCAGGCGTTGGTAGGCACGGGGCGGTCATGAGGGATGTTCGGGTGCAGGAAGCGCGGTGCAATGAGCGAGCGAAGCTCGTCGCTGCGGCGGAACGCGTCGGAAGGCGGCGCGGCGCAGGATGTCCCCATCGTAATGTACTGCTGGTGGTGCTGGAGATGCTGGGAGTTGGTGGCTGCTTTTGGTGCTTGGTGGCTTCCGGAGCGTTTTCGCGAGTGACGCGGATCTTGAAAAGGGAGGAGCTGGGTAATATATTTTTTTCTCAGT
Organism: Globisporangium spiculum; assembly: GCA_023335655.1. NCBI lineage: Eukaryota > Oomycota > Peronosporomycetes > Pythiales > Pythiaceae > Globisporangium > Globisporangium spiculum. The sequence continues at coordinate 3,484 of JAADVO010000225.1, read as the reverse complement.
TTTTGGCTTGAAGTGGACCGACCTTCTCGAGCCGGTTTTAACGAGGTGTGAATCTGAAAGCGACGATCATTCTTGTCAGAATGCATGCTGAGAAATACCGCAATAAGTGATGAGTTTATATTTTAGTAATTACGGTAAGTCAGCTTTGTAAATAAGTTGACTACCTAATTTAACCCATATTTGACGGTTTTATTCGATCCGATACTAACATACGGTGACTGGTCAAATAATACAGCCAAATCTGCTTCTGCAAAGCAAAGATGGTCGTGCTCCAGCACGAGAGTCTGCACCAAACGCTCTGGGGACCTGCCGCCCAGCGCGGCCGCACCAAGCGCACGGACATCGCCATCTACGTGCAGCTGGTAAGCTACACGGTGGTGCTGTTTGCTGTGATTGCTTCTGTGCTATTGATCGTTCGTATTCGTTGCTAATCGCATGTTCATCTGCTACATCAGACCATCTATGCGCTGCTGGGCATTTGCTGCGCTCTCGAGTATGAAAAGCCCGTCGCAGTGCGTCTTGGTGCCACGGCGGCAGGCACACTGCTCTACTTTCGCAACACTGCGCTGGTACGTATTGTATTTGCTTTCATCATGCGATGAGTGGATTTTTATTCAAGCGTGTCAACGTTCGTGTGGAGCTATGCACTCATATTAACGCTGTCGTTACGACTGATTTGCTTTGTGACAGTTCGTGAGGCTGATGCTGCTCGTGTCGTGCCTGATGCTCTACGGTGACATTTTCCTGCCAATCAGACGACTCGCTGCAGCGCCACAGGAGTTAATGGCGCTGCCAGCCGCGAGACTCGCGCTTTATTGCATCGCGCTTTGGAATAATGTGAGCAATTCATATTGTCAGCTTTGCGGTTTGGTTGGCCCTGAAGTCAGCTAACGTTGGTGCACGATGGATGCGCTTTCTTGTATCTGTAGGCTCGTGTTCTCTTCGCAGTCTTCTCATCTGGCGCTCTGAAAAGCCAGGCAAAGCGGCCACCAACCAACGCCAAGAGATCAAAGCCCGTCGCGCGATACTCCAAGAGCGTTAAGTCAGCATGAGGCAGAGATCAACAAAACAAACAAGCAACAGATAGTGAAGTGTACTTGGGTGCGTATTTACTTACCATCGACTGTGAAAGTCGAACTTGTTCGTTGCCCTACTATTAGTTGTGTGTGGTTGTTCACGCCGGGAACCCCACCGTAAATGGTGATTCTTGACCCGACTAGCTGCCAGCAACCAGCAGGAAGATCAAAATCGCAGACAGCACGATAATAATAATATAGAGCTTGAAGTTGCTGCTTTGTCGCGCCACCTGAACAAACCAGATGCAGATGCAACAAACGATTGGGATTAGACTCAGTATAGATCCAATCGAGTCGTGACAATGACAGCCGCTGCTGTGAGTACTTCTACATACCTTGGCAGCGCGCGCGCCTTCCGACTCGAGGCCGTTGGTTGCTCGAGAGACGTCATCATCGATATCGTTGAGCAGGCGAACGTGGAGTTCCGTCTCGTCCTTCACAGTGAGACTGTAATTCTTCAGATTCGACACACCGCGGCCAATTAAATCCAACTGCTGGTCTTGATCTGCTCAACACGTAAGACAAATAGAAGAAGACCATCGGTTTGTGAGCTTGTCACTCTTGGGCATTTATCACCTTTAGACGAACTTGAATGGGATCGGTTCACGCACCCTTCATGATCTGGTTCTGCATGCTCAGCAGGTTCTTTGGGTGTTCTCGGGCTGCTTGGCTGCATAAATTAATAATCAAACGCAGATATTCGATCAGTGAATTGCTCCAATCGCTCTTGTTCCTCCATCGACACATCAATTCATACCTTCCAGCGGGGCTATTGCGCTTGTTGTACGCATCCAAATCTGATTTCTGTAGGAAGGCAAAGCAAAGCGACCCACAACATAAACACTCGAGATCAGCAAATATCCTTGCACCTAGCGATCCCCCTGGGCTCTTGTATATCGTACCAAATCGAGCTCCAGCTGTCTCAACAGACGTTCACGGCGATCCAGCTCTTGCTTTGCCCTACACATACACACACATACACACGCAACCAGACACATCATGCACCGTTAGCATCCTCACAGTAAGCCAACAGCACAACAGCAACCATACATCGCAGCAGTATTTTCCCCACGTACACACTGGACGTCGTTGAGCGCAGGAGCTGCTCAAAGTCGCGCTTGAGCCGCGAGACGCTCTGCTGCAGCGCGAACACGCTCGTGCCGATTGCCGCGACGTTGCCGGCGCGCACTTTCGCCGAGATCATGTTCTCCTGGCCGCGCGCGTTCTCCAGGCGGTCCAGCCAGCTCGTCCATGCCGCTGCGCTCATGATGCTGCTCTCTAGCTATCCGTCTTTCGCTCCACAGACACACGCAGAGAGAGAGAGAGAAGAACTCTTCTCGACGTCTTCTCCTTGGATGGATCGCTTCTTTCTTTTGCGCTGCTGTTGATATTTCGAAGGGGCTCTGGAAAAGCAAAAAGGAATCAGGATCCCGCGTTTAGGATGCTGTCCCGAGTTTTAGCTACCACGAAACAAGGGATTCATGAGCAGGAATGTTGGCGGTGTACCAGATCTGTACCACTCGCGGCATCTAAATTCGGGACACGTGGTGAAACCCAATCAATCAATCAGACAGAGCAAGCGCCGCACAAAGCAACAAAGCAAGGAAGAGACCAGCAAGTAAGCAAGAGAGCAAGCAGCATGAGCCTCCAGCAACGCGAGTTCGAGCGCAAGATGGAAGAGCACCTGGAGGAGATGCGCGTGTCCCAGACGATCGCGTACTTCAACCGCACGGTGGAGCTCTGCTTCAGCGACTGCGTGCACTCGTTCCGCAGCAAGAAGATGGACGACGCCGAGCTCTCGTGCGTCAACAACTGCGCCGAGAAGTTCCTACGCTACACCATGCGCTCGTCGATCCGACTGCAAGAGAGCTACGCCGACATTATGGAGAAGCAGCAGCAACAGCAGCAATAGAGAGCGAGCGAGCGCGCTGCGATTACGATTGCGAGGAAAAGCGAATGCATCAAAGATCGATCAGCTGGGTGAGGGAGGACACAGGAGGTTCAACGATACACAGGAGGAGCGCTTGCTGCTTTATCTATAGACGACAGCGGCGAGCGTGTCTTCACGCGTATCCATGCTGAGTCAGCGATGAGATGTAAACGAGAAAGCGAGAAAATATATACAGAAACAACAAACACAAATCAAACCACCTGCTGCAAGTCGATTGTGAAGATACATTCCTTCCGTTTACCAGTTAGCCCCACATTTCTCGGATCGCGCGTGACGTCACTCCTCGTTTGTATCCAATAGCTCGTGGGCGAGGACATTTCGCAGAACCGCTTCCAGCCGTGTCTAGCAGGTGAAGAAGATCTCACATACACGAGTCACAAAGCGTGCAACAATGCTATTAAGCGTCACGCAATCGATTCTCACCTGCTGTTCACGGGCAAACTGCTTGAAGCGAAGG
>JAADVO010000224.1:0-43127 GCA_023335655.1 Globisporangium spiculum | reverse complement strand
CACAGGTACACGCTCTTGCACTTCGTGTCCTTCGCTGAGCCGACAACGCCTGGGTAGAACCTCTCGAGCGTCGCTGGCATGCCGTGTGCGTCGAAGTGGTCGATCACCGCGAGCCGAAAGCTGTGTGTTGACACATTCCTCACGTACTGTCGTGGCTTCCTCCCTCCGTCATCGCTTGCTCTGTTTCGACCGCGCGGCATGTTGGTCAATGAGGAACATTAACCAAGCCAACGGGTTGAGTAGCCAGCAACCACCAATTCATTGGATTGGCTGTCAGTGAGCACATTGTGTCGGATAGAACAAAAGGATTTCTGCTATGGAATGGGGCGTTTTGATTGGATAAATATTACCGTCGGATACAACAAATGTCGGATACAACAAGTGTTTTGCGGTACGAACAACTGCAGAATTATAACAAATGTGGACCACATTATTCAGCGCAAATTCAGGTGCCTCCATAATTTTATTCACATGCATTTTCGTAGGATTTGATTTTATCTAAACAAGGCTGTCAGGAATAACTAAACAAAACAGGTATATCTAATCGGACTTCTGTTCTCTACCAAGTCGACAAGTCACATTTTTATCATTTAGCAGAGTTGTTGTGCCCGTCTTCGTCGGGGGCCAACACGTTAAGCCAAGTAACCGATAGATGCCAAATAGAAAAGCGGAAAGCGGAAATTGATGCGGATAAAAGGAAAAAAAATCACAACTTGAAAGTAGTGCATCTGGACCTATGCTCGCGCGACCTTAATGAAGTACATCCGGATACACGACGCTCTGGATGCATATGTGGTTCTCTTCTTCGAGGACGCTGTGGTCGATGATAATTTTGAAGGTCTCTTGAGAAAGCACGACGTAGAGCTGCCCATGCGAGAAGACAGGCTATGAAAGGTACACACCGAGATGGTGTACCGACTGTTCTTGGACCTTGCTGCTCGTCATCGCAAAAAATACTTGGACCGGAAATTGATGCCCGCAAAGTTGGAACGGCAGCATCAATTCATTTGTCGTCAGCGAAATTCGCTGGATCGCCGCTCGGTTGCCAGAAATCTCCCCGATGATGATTTTCGCGGTGATGTAATTGCGGAGAAACTGCGAACTTAGAGGTGCGTTCCGTTGCAGAGACCTTGCTCTCCGTTGATGTTGCGAAGTAACATGATCGGATTCCCAATCTTGAGCTGTAGCTTGTGCGGAGACATGCCTGATAAGATGAGTGTGCTGAGGAACTTCACTAGGTAGAGGTTACGCTGGGCTTGGTCGCGTTTATCGACGAAGTCTATCGAAAGATACTCGGCCGGGTCTTCTGGAAGCGACTCAAAAACTGCTTGGTTATTGGCTTAGACATCCACGTTGATCAGTGTCAGAATAGCTCTGCTGGAGAAATAACCGGGCTCTCATGTCTGTCGTAAATGCCGCCGTAAATATGCTCAATCAACCCACTCACAGGGTTTTGACCATCTTAAACTTCGACAATCATGGAGTAGGAAATCTTAGCGTGGCTCTTTCTCTTAGTCAAACAGCGTTTATGGAAAAAAGCCGGTTCGGACTTGTCTCTATGTCAACTGCTCCCGTCATTTCTTTAAAACCTTGCACTGATCGTCGTTGAAGTCTTGAATCTCACCCACAATTTGCTTCAGTTCCACTAGGTCGTACGAAGTCTCGCTACTAACGGAACGATTGGTGTCGGTTGACGCGTCTCCAAAGTGCGATTACGCGCTGAGCTGAGGCAAATCTGGATAGTTGGACAGATGCTTGGAGTTGCTCTGCAAATGTAGATCAATACCTTGAGCGTCTGAAAGATCACAATCGGTGACAACGCGTCACGACCCACATTTCGCTGGAAGCTTCAGACATAGCGTGAAGCGACTCTCTCCACAATTTGTTGTGTCGCTTGGCTCTTAGTATACCAGTATCACGGCGAAGAGAACTCGAACATCATGAACAAGCATATATAGAAAATGTATCGTTGCTGATTCGTACCACTAATATGACTTTATATAGTATTAAGGACAACTCAACCAAGCCGACGTGGAAGAAGCTGCAGAACTCATTTGATTGGGCCTAAACCGACGAGAAGCTGCAGAGAGGCTCAATCTACAGTACTCGGCGCTTGAGCAAACAATAGAAAATGTATCGTTGTGAGGTGAGTCTCTCAGTTACCCGACGTTTTCTTCGTGAAAAACAGCAAGTTATGGCATCGCCATATCTTGATTAACCAATTACAAAGTGTACTTATTGCTGTCGCGACAAAAAAGTAAACACTTCAATGGATTTGAGCATACTTACATTCAGATAAAAAGTTAAATATGTTGCTTACTCTTTGTTGCGCCATGATTTATTAACTCTCGGCGCGATAAAAGAGTGAACGGCTTGCATATGGATTTGTTTATAAATATGAAGATAAAAAGTAAGATGCGTTGCTCACTCTTCTTGTCACGACGAACAACAAGTACACTGTGTGACCATGCTCTCGTGGCTTAGTTTCGTTCGAGAATTCGCCCTCATTCTAGTCTCAACGTCCAAAAGCGCCTGCCATTATCCTCTAGCTGCTGCAATGAACACTTGACAACTGGCTGTGTTCGCAACCACACATTTCATCACCCATCCACTCACATGGCTACATTAGTATGAAATGGCTACCTAATGCATAAAAAGGACAGGAGTACAAACGAAGGGATCGACAAGTAAACGCATCTATTCATTGTTCTTTTAGAAAGTACGTAATTCGCGATGTCACGATAAGCAGCGCTGTTCAGTATGGGACTTTTTGGTTGACCTCGTGCCTTCTTCGCCTGCTGATCTGGTCAGTCTGGTTTGCAGTAGTAGTAGTCGCCGACCGCGCGCTTGACCTCGCAGGTGCTTGGCGCGATCAACACTCGATAGAGCTTCCAGTCCAAGAGCGAGTAGCACCGTCCGAGTCGCACGATGCTTTTCGAGGTGTCCTTGCGTTTGGAGACGTAGTAGAGGAACGTGTCGCGAGAGACGGGGAACGCCACAGGCATCGGAATGATACGCACGGTCTTCTTTTCTTCATGCCAGTCTTTGCCTTGTTCTTGTTCTTGTCTTTGTCGTCAGAGTCATCATTGTCAGAAGTGGTACTCATACCCACTTGTTTCGCGAGCACAGCGTCCGCGATGGCCTTGATCGCCTTCTTGTCCTACGCCGCGAGGACGATCTGGCTGTCGGAGATGTGAGTGTTGTTGTTGGCCATGACGGCGTCTGCATTTGCCACAGCGTCATTGACATCGACGGAGGTAGGTGACTGGGAATGCTCGACCTCCGTTACCTTGGTGGCGCCATCCACTGGTACAACGGCTTCAGCCTAGTCGCATTGGAGCATGCAAGCAAACAACACCACGAGGTACAGCAACGGAGAACATTGAAGACCACACATCGTAGGTGGCGATTGAAATGCGATTTGAGGTCTCGAATGAGAACGCGAGCTCGCAAGGAAGATGACGAGTGAACAACAAAGTAGACAACGAATTCGCTTTGCGACGCCCGCCCTCTTCATGCACTCTGCTTTGTCAGATTATCATCATTTTCATAGAAACCTACCAGACAAAGCGAGTTTCCACACCTTTTACAAGGTTTCGATGACAGAAATCCCTTCTTCGTGGCAGCCCAGTCCTTCGCAATCGGAGACATTGACTTTCCTAAATTTGCAGCTTCAGCGCTGCGTTCGACGATGACGACGATCCGCTAGGACGTGACTCCAGCCTCGCGGAGCTCTTCGCAGCGAACGAGCCGAGCGCATCCATCCGCCAGGACCGACCACGCAAGCGCCAGCGGACGCACACTCACACCCAAGCACAGGTATCGAGCGACGCTGTTACTGTTGTAGCTCCTAGTGCTACTTCGAAGGCAGCTGCTGGGTACTGGCGCAAACACGCCAAGCTGAGGAAGCATTTTCCTGCCGTGTTCGAGGCTCTTCAAGCCTGAATTCACCATTTTGAAATTGTGCCATATCGAGGTCAGCAAAAGTGATTGCTATTGACGCGTCACCAAATGCGATGATTATTCCCACGTCACCTGCGCGTTTCTGTTTTTTGTGTGACGCGGGTTGAAAATGCCCACAATTTTGGATTTGACCAAAGAAGAGAAGAAGACACGAAAGCAAAGAAGATGATCCGACTGAAGGCCAAGCAGCAGGAGAAGAAGGCGGAGGACGAGAGGAACGCCGCCGCCGACGCCGAGGCCACTGCCACCGACGCGGAAGGCGCGGTCGCCACCAGCGAGGAGAAGCCCAAAACTGTGAAGATCCTGGGCGTTGGACGAGGCAAGCGCGCCGGCGCGAGCAAGGAGAAGAAGCGCACGCCCGGCGAGATTCGTATTCAGAAAGGTGCGTACGAGCTGCTTAATAGGAACTGCGCTGATGTAGCATACTTGGTTGTTGATGCTGATCTGGGGAGTGAGTGTGTGACTGACGGGAATGGGTGGGGATTGTGCGTCTGTGTTTGGCGCAGACATTGCGGAGCTGGACGGTGGCCAAGCCGCGACCGTGACGTTCCCAGAAGTGAACGACTTGACTCTCTTTGACGTGAAGGTACGAAAAGAATGACGATAACAAGCATTTGTAAGGGGGGAATTGCTGTGGCTGATGCACGCTGTGTGCATCTTGTGAATGGTGCGCTGGTCGTATTGTGTGCAGATCTCAGTGGACACGGGGCTTTGGAAGGGGGCGACTTACAACTTTAACTTTAAGATCCCGCCGATGTACCCGCACGAGCCTCCGAAAGTGCGCTGCCTCACGAAGGTAACGTGTTGTTGTTGTTGTTCTTGCGAATGCATTTGTCGCGTGCCGCATTGAAATCAAGCGGCTGACAAAAGGCACCTTCGTTCCTCTGTGCTTGTGGTGACAGATCTACCACCCGAACATCGACCTGGACGGCAACGTCTGCTTGAACATCTTGCGCGAAGACTGGAAGCCAGTGCTGGACATCAACTCGGTCATCTACGGCTTGATCTACCTGTTCTACGAGCCAAACCCGGATGATCCGCTGAACAGAGGTACGGAAATGTTGCGTTGCGTGTACGTCACTCTACTGTCCAATGTGATCCTTAACACTCACTCGCATGCTGCTGCTGATGGCATATTGCATTTGCTACGAGCAGAAGCGGCAGAGCTGTTCCGCAACGACCCAACGCAGTTTGCGAACCTCGTGAAGCGATCTCTTCGGGGCTACACGGTCCAGGGAATCGAGTTCGAGGCGCTCGTGTCCTAGAGATGCATGTCATTAGTCTTTCGTTTGGATTTGAGAGAGGACTTGAGGAATGAGAGTGAGCATTTACGAGCAGCCGTGATGACGGGTAGATGTAAGCTGTAGGTTGCCGAGCGTAGGTGGGTAGGCAAAAACTCATGGCTGGCAAAGTCTGCTTTTTCATCTCGAACTCGAATTCCTAAAAATTGGCACTGTCCTATATTTGTCCTCTTCGTCACCGAGAATCGAGCTGACATCCTAAAAATCAATTGTGTCCTAACATTGTCCGTTTAGAATAGTTATGTCTACATTCAAGCAACCTTCAAGCTCTTCACACTCCTTCCAATTCAAAAGCCCACAACATCAACAGACAGGAAGGAGATAATGGATATGGCGACGACCCCGACCGCCGCCGCCACCGCCGCCACCACCGCCGCCGCCGTGGCTGGCGCTGTACAGCTGCAGGCAGCGAACATGGTGGTCGCAACGCCTGCTGCTTCTGCTTCTGCTGGCGCGTCGTCAGAGACACCTCAGGCGAACAAGAACGCGCCGCACCTGCACTCGGTGGCCAGCTCCCTGCGCTCATGTCTCGACGGGATGCTGCCGGACACTCTGCGCAACGACGCCGCGGCGTTCCACCAACATTGTGAGTCCTGTTTGCCTAGTGATGTATATGCAGGTATATGGATAAGAGCCATCACTAACCGCGTGTCCTGATGCTGTTGTTGCTGGTACTAGTGGACCAGCAGAAGAACCGTATCCAGACCGAGAAGAACTCGTGGCGCTTTGGCTTGAACTATCTCTTTGAGACGCTCAAGCAGCACAAGGACTGGTACGCGCGCAACCAGCAGTTCGTGCAGCTCAAGAAGGACGTGAAGCGCTTCGAGACCCACGTGTCGACGATCCGCTCGATCCTCTCGGAGAGCGTGAGCAAGCTCGACCTCGAGGCGGGGCTGCGCGTGGCCGAACTCGAGGGCCGCGTCGGCGCCTACAAGATCATGTTTGAAGTGACCAAGATCGTCACGAAGCTCAGCCGGCCGCTCGTCAAGCTGCAGGTGAGCCTCTGTTTGTTTGCTTTAGTAGCGGACGTTAATATGTGTGGTGTTCTAATGGTATTCGTGCTTTTGCTTGTCTCTACGCAGATCCTGAAACCCGACGAGTCGTCGCTGTCGATCTATTGCGATACATTTGTGCTGGATATTGTGCTCGCGGGCGGAGAAGGAGCGGTGGAGTCGGCATCGCTGACGACCGTCGAGAAGGACCAGTCCATGCAGTTCCCCGAGCGAGACGAAGACTTGCTGCACTCGCTCAAGCTGCTCGCGGCAGGCGGAAGCGCCAACTTCATGGTACGCACGCGACTATCTATACTTCGCTACCAACGTGGGGATGAACTTTTGTCCACTTACTGGTAGAAATGCTGATATCTGACAATGTTGTTGCTGCTGCCGTTAGGAGAAGCTCATTCGACTGATCAATCGCGCTGAACTCGCTGTGAAGTACCCGTCAAGTAAGGCCATGTCATTTGTTCTGCTGCATACCCACTCACCCCAGAAGTGTCTAACCTGGTGTTGCTGATCTTCTTTACTATTGTTGCAGTCAACTTTGAGCAACTTGAGGAAGATTTGTACCAAAAGATCTCGGAAGCGTGCAGTCAGCAGGTAACGATCCTGAGTATCACCACCACCACCACCACCACCTGTGAGTCTGTGTTGTATGCTTACTTACTCTCTGCGCGATACAACGCTGCGTGTCATTTATCCCAAACTCAATAGAAATGCTGGACCCCAAAGCGTGCAGTGGAAGGCATCACGATCCATTTCAAAGACCCACTGAACTGCGCGCCAGTCGTCGAGCCGCCGAGAAAGAAAATGAAGGTCGCGGATGACTCGCAAGGACTCGGAGCTCCTGGTTCATCGGCAGTAGCTAGCGCTGCTGTGGTAGGAGACTTGAGTGCTCTCGAGCAGCCTGTCGCGATGGCTGCTGCTGGTGCGGGTGGTAATAGTGCCGGTGTTGCTGGAGAATCTGGAACCGGTAATGGTGAAGCTGGTCCGAAGGACGTCGAGACCACGACGCCTCTTGCGAATGGGGAATGGTCGGGAAGTATTAGCTTCATCGAGTGGCGTGGCGAAGTCGCGCTTCACGTTGTGGGCTACACTCCGATTGTCATGGTCGGAGCGCAGGCGAGACGACTGGCGCTTGTAGCGATGCGGAAAGATGCGGCTGAGGCTGGCGTTGCTGCAAGCGTGCTATCTGCTGTGGACCCATTAGAGGAGGAGAAGAACTTTAATGAGTTTGTGAGCTGGGTGTCGCCAGAAGGGGACAAGCCGATCTCGCCCCAGCTTCACTTTGCGCGAGACCACAGCGTTTGCTCGGTCTTTCCCGTCAAATCCGACCTCGGCATGCGACAGGAGTACTCGCTGACTACGAAAGAGATCTCCGGTGGTTTGCGCCTCGCCTCGTTTCCTATCCCGGTACGTTTGATCTTGTTTTGCCTGAGCTGTGGGAAATTGATGTATGAAGAAGAGACTGGGTGTTTACTAACAAACTGTTTGCTCTGTTTGAATTTTTATGTGAGCAGCTCACGAATGCGACGACGGCGACTTTTGTGAACGTGCTTCAAATCTGTGGCCATAGTCTGTTCTTCCACTCGGTACTGCTTTCAGCGTTCTGCTCAAAGAACAACACGTTTGGGCGACGTATCCCAGCGGACAGCGAAGATGCTGTGAATGGTAAGGATTGCTCAGGATACCGGCTATGTGGTATCGCTTCTTTAGAAGTCTGACTTTTCTAACTCGGTGCTGATCCTGGACATGTCTGCCTAGCTCTCATCAAAGTGGACGTCGCAGCGCCAGAGCGCATCACGCTGCACACTGGCGAGCTTCTGGGTCACGGAAAGGAAGTGTTGATTGAAATCGGTACGAAAATGGACGGGTCGCTCGAGATGAGCACAAAGCTGCTCTCGACGACGCCATGTGCGAACGGCGCTGGTCCTGGTAGTGGACCTCTCCAGTTGGAAAGCGCAGAAACGATGCAGAAACTGTCGTCGGCGTGCCACTCGGTGCCGTTGCTCACATACTATGCGTTGAAGCGCGCGTTGGAAGCAAAGAACGGACAGCCGGTGACACGAGCGTCCGCGACCGCGAACGGCGAAGACTGCAACGGGATCGTGGCGCTCGACGACGACCTCTCGGTCGCGATGAAGCTCGAAGGCGAGGAAGACATGCTTTTGGATGACATGGGGCTTTTCTAACCGTAATGTGAATACTTTGCATTTTGCATTTTGTGTGTGTTTTGATGGCAAAAATGAAATGTATGGGGAGGTGTTGTGCTTTGTCTCTATGTCTCTTATCACCCGCCGATGTCAGGGAGCGCGCCGTCGTTGAGCTCCTGCAGCAAACTGGACGATCTTCGATGGACACCACCACCACCAGCAGCGTTTGGGATTTTGAAAGCGGGTCCTCCCACCCGAGACGATGTTGTGGACGACAGCGTGCGCTCGTTGATCTGCGACGCGATGATCTCCGGGTCTCCCTGGTACACGTGTCCGTCAACCCCAAGCAAGAACCTGTCAAGCAAGATACAAGAACAAGAGCCAACAATACAAAGGTCAGTCAGTCAGTCAGTCATTGAGTCAACTCCTAGGATGCTCAGCAATTCAGTGCTTACCCTTCGCTCGTACTGTCCGACAGACTCGCTATCCGGCTGCTGGAGCTCGACACGACACCTGCTGTACTGGGGAAGGATGGCGCGCTGTGATTGTTGTTGTTGTTGTTGTTGTTGCCACCGCCACGTCCGCCAAACCCTTTCTCTGCTGGCGCTGCGGGAGACCCGAGGGCAAAGCCGCCACCGTACACGGGAGCCATCTGGTGCGGATTCTTGTTGGTCAAGCTGCCGTTGCCGTTGTTGCTGTTCGCTGCGGGATCTCGGATCGTGCTGTTGCAGGAGAGGCATTTCTCCTTCTCGAGGCTCGGCAGCATCCCACCTCGCTTCTGGTGAGAGTGGTTGTGGTTGTGTGGAAGAGCGTTCTTGCCCGTGAGGAACGCGTTCTCCGGCTCGCCAAGCGTCTTTTGCGCCTGGACAATCGACGCATTCATTCTGAAGTGGATACACAAGTGAGTGAGTGAAATCACCAGCTATCGAGACACAGGCAATCAGCGAGCCCACGAAGGTCAAACAATGTATGTACCCTTCCGAGAGCGATTTGAGCAGCGCGATCATCTCATCCTTGTCCGCCTTGTTCTTGAGCGCCGAGAAGACGTCGTCGCGGTTCATCTTGAGGTCGATGAACGAGCGCAGGTTCTCCACCTGCTGCCGCACGCGCGAGTCGTAGAGCACCTGCTCCTTGACTTCGAGCAGGTCCTTCTTGTCGGCTTTGCTCTCACTCAGGTGAGTGACAAGCTGCTGGAGCTCTTGGCTCACGCGCTTGAACTCGTCTTCTTCGCCGATGACCGATGCGAGCGCCTTGTCCAGCTGGTTGCAGATCTCCTCGTACTTGCTCTCGATCGCTTCGTCCACGCGCTTTCGGTCCGCCTTCTCGAGCAGCAGCCGCTGGACGTCCTCGACCGCGCACGTGTTGTCGTCGAGCGTGCGCCGGGTCTCCAGGATCATCTCCTGCACGTTCTTGCCCTGCTTGATCATGCGGTCGCTGCAGTCGCGGAGCGCGTCGTCTTTCTTGTGGTTCTCCTTCTCGATCACATCGATCCACATAGCGAGTGAGAGTTTGTTGTGCAGGATGTGGTCCGAGTCCAAGAACAGCTCCTTCTCCTCGGTGTTCATGCGGTCTTCGAGCTGCATCGCGAACTGCTTGGTGACCTCCTGGTCCTCACGGATTGCCGTGAAGCTCTGCTCGGTCTGCGTGACAAAGTCGTCGTAGTTGGCGCCGAGCACGTCGACGCGCTGCTGGAATACCTTGAGCTCCTCGCGACTCGTCTTGACCTGCGCCGCGACGTCGTCGATCTTCTTGAGCTGCTCCTGCTGCTTGCTCTGCAGCACCTCGAGCTCGTAGACCTTGGTGTTGGTCTCGTCGCACTGACCCTGCAGCGTGAGCAGCTTGGTATTAACGCGCTCGACGTACTTCTGCGCGTTCTTGCTCTCGCGCTCCATCTCGCTCATCTTGTCGCGCAGGCGGTCGAACTCGTCCACCATGTACCGCATCGCGTCCGCCTGCATGCGGATCGCTTTGAGCAGCACCTTCTTGGACACGTGGGGCTTCTCGAGCATGGTCTTACCGTCGAGCTCGAGGCTCAGCCGCTGCCAGAGCTCGGGTGTGCCCAGCCCGATCTGGCTCGCGGAGAGCGTCGCGTCCACTTCATTGCGCTGCATGCTGCTTGATGGGGCTAGCAATGCGTACGAGCAGCTGCAGAAGCAGTGATGGAGCAAGCGGAATATTAGCTGGAAGCAGCAGAGAAGGGCAGGAGTGCGCTGGTGGTCATCAGGTTTTGCCTGTAGTCTCTGTATTTATATCCACACTATTTTCCAATCATCTCGAGCATTATTTCCACCTTCACTTTTGAAATAGCTGGGACTTGACGAAATGCAGCCATTTGGAGTGTAGCCGTCCATATACAGTGGCAGTACCTCACATTGAAAGTCGTTGGGAGAGATCAAATGCGGGCGCTCTTCTGATATTCAGTGGGAAATTAATGGTGGTGGTGGTACTCTCTTTGTCTTGTTTCTAGTCTTCTTGTTTCTGGCATAAAGTGGGAAGAGCAGCCTTCGTGCGAGGACTCTTGGTTGTATTACTACATTGTGCACTTGTCTTTCTTACAGGGAGTGCCTGGATTGGGGACGCATTTGGATTTACGGAGCAATCAGCACCGGCGCTTCCTCTCGTCGCAGCTTGTTGAGGGATGAATCGAGGTTGATGACGCCGAGGAGCTTGCCGCTCTTGACCACGTACACCTGCGTCCACATGGTCATCGCCGCGATCTTGTGCACGCGACACAGGTTGACACACTCACCCACCTATTTGCACAATTGCAATAGCGCCAACAGAGGTTAGACCAAATCCCAATAGCCAAAAGTAGCAGAAATCAGGAGAACGTACTTGAGGCGGGTAGCTCTCGACTGGGATCGAGTCGAACGTGAACGGCGCAAATGGCGGACCAAGTTGCAGCTGCAAACAGCAGAAATGTCAGTTGAGAATCGTATCGGAGAGGAGAACTAGTTTAGTATCTGTTGTAAGAGTCATGAGGTCACGTACCACACTGCCCGCGCTCGTTTGCTCCTTCGACTGGAAGTTCAAGAGGGAGATGTCGTCCACGACCGCGCCGCGCTTCTTGTCAAATCGGAGCGTGTCGGACACGAGCTTGAGGATCTTCGCCGCTACATTCGGATTCGTGTCGGACGGCATCTACATTGTGCCACACAATCAAGCATCAGTCCGCAATTTTTCAGCAGAGGTGTAGACTGCTTTTTTTGCAGCTTACCTCTGGTTGATGCACTGCGAAGAACCGCGCGATGCCGACTTCTAAATCAAAGCGCCGAATGCATCCCTGCAAAGTTTCACAGCGTTAGTGGCAGGGTTAGCATCCCATGTCATTCACAAGAATTCATGACAGTGGTCTGCTTACAATCAGCATTCGGTTCTCGTGGTCGTCGCAGATTGGGAAGTACTCTTCCATCTTATAGGCGCTCTAAACAACAACGCAAAGAGAACTTGTGAGTATGCAATCTCACACCAGGCAGAACATGGAGGGTACGGAATCTATGACGCGTACCAATGCCTGCAGTGCCTCAGTGTAGGTCGTCTCTCTCGTGAAGATCACGTTCACTGGGTTCATGTTGTTGTCTGCGATCTTTTGGCTGAGCACGTACTCATTAAAGTCGTAGCAGACTGAGTGCAAACCCGCCCACTCAGCAAGCACATCGTAGATCGATGGCGCGATCGTGCCGCTCACAAAGTACGCCACAATACATGCAAGCATGACGGGGATCATGTGGCTGAGCTGACCAGTGAGCTCGAAGAAAATGACCGACGTTGACACTGTCTGAGTTGCCGACGACGCAAAGCACGCGGCACCCACGACTGCATACGTAGCTGGGGACTGCGACGGGTTCCAGTGCTTCATTAGCGTCTCGCCATATAATCTCCCCATCGCTGCGCCGATCGTAAAGAGCGGACCAAAGACTCCAATCGAGAGTGGTGAGCCGCACGGCAAGATGCTGGTGGCGAACTTGAGACAGATGTAGATGAACAACGTCACGTTCGGCCACTCGGTGATCTGGGTCCACTGAGGCAAGCTCAGCGGCTGGTCGCGGAACACTTCGTTCACAAAGAGACGGTCCGAGAGCCGCATGATCTTGAGCGGGTACGTAATTAAGCCCGTGGTGATGCAGATCGACAGAATGTGGACAACGCGGCGCTTGTAGGACGGCTGCGTCAGCCCGAACATCTCAAACATCTTCATCTGGACTTTCCGCATGAGAATCGCGAGCTGGCAGAAAATGCCGGCGCCAATCTAGAACGAAGAGAAAGGCATGTTAAGCATCCTTTTGGAGGCATATACCAAGACAAACAGAGCAGCAACACAATGCGAGAGCTTACCCCTGTGATAACGCCGAGCAGAACAAAGTAAAAGATGTCCCAGTCCATGTCGAATCCCGAGAACGTTGTGCGCTCAAAGAGCACGTCGCGCTTGATGAAGAAAATGACCTTGAACACCAAAATCGTGATGGATGAGCAGATCACGCCTTCCCAAAGACACTTGATCTCGTAGTATTTGGCTGTCACTTCGATACTGAAGAGCACGCCACCCAGGGGCGATCCGAAACTTGCAGTGATCCCACCAGCAACAGCTATGGAGGAATTGTAGAGAGCAGGATAAGCGAATCACTCAACCATACTATGGTAAGGTGATCCATCATCAAGCATTTGCGCACCTGCTCGCAAGTAGTTATAGTTCTCTGGACCGAAGTAGACACGGCGGAAGAGCGCCATCTTCCCCATCAGGAACGCGAGAATCGCGACAATATGGGTGAACGGACCTGCACGACCGACCGAGAGTCCCGAGCCAGACGCCATCACTGTGCCGATCGACTTTGCAACAAACGTTCGAAACGACAGGATGTCGCTCGGGTTTTGGAACACGCCCGCAAAGAGCGCACGCATCTTTGGGATCCCCGACCCGTCAGACGCAGGTGAGAGGAACTGACCGCACGACGTCGAGATGATACTGAGCGACACGCACCAGAACGTCCAGATGAAGAAACCCCAGAACGAGTTCTCGCCGACAGCATCGATCAGTAGGCGCCGCCACTTGAACAGATAGCGCACTGAGCCGTCAATGTAAAGACTGCGTGGGTAGCGTAATATCTTTCAGTTAGACCATCGAAATCAAGGACACACTCAGCAGTGTACCACGTACAAGTACCTCACTTACCCATACAATGCGCAGATCGCCCCCAAGAGAATCAGGTAAAGCCAATTCACTGGAGAGTACGGCAAGTTCTTGCAGAGCCTGAGCATGCGCACACATAGCTGGCGAACCGTGTAGGATCCGAGCTTGCGGTCAATATGGATGAGCTTCTCGAAATGATCCTGCGAGGTCGCCTGCTTCCACGTATCTGCGCGCAGAATAAATACCCGCGAGTACGTAAGAACGAATCCAGTTGTCCAATTGATATCAGTCCAAACTCGCTGCAATGACGTACCATACGTAGCCCCCGACATGATGTCCCCTTCGGATCAACAGTAGCCGTAGCAACTCTGTCGGAGCTTGCTTCTTGGGCACTCGACCCTAGCAGCAGCAGTAGTAGCACACACACACACGCACTCGGACGAAAGCGACAGCGATAGCAGAACGACGAGGTTGAAAGTGAGAGAAAGATCGCGGGAGCTGAGTTGAGAGAGGATGTGAAGCGAGCTGGCTGGAAGCGTCGGCACCTGCTGAAAACCGTTACCATTTCGTGTTCTTAAGCGAAACCAAAGAAATGAATCCAAGAGAAAAAAGAGATTGAAACGGAGAGACTTACTTGCCTATTACGTTTGTACTCACTTCCAAGCACTTCCAAATGAGCCAAAAGCCGCCTGTTCATCTATATACTTGAGTGAATTCTTGGAGATCTCTGCCACAGTCACTTGAACGTCCGTTACAGTCTTGACTGGTTTGGCTTGGCTTTAACTTGCACAATTGCAGCCGAATTGCTTGGAGCAAACGCGCGCGCAATCCGGAGTTGTCTGCGCTCACAATGGTTTACTCAATCCCTTCCAGCATCAGAGAAACAATGCAAATACAGATACATCGTATATATTACATGAAGACAGCGCTGCCGCGCTTCGCAACCAATTCACCAAAAAGATGCAGAATGCAACCACTCGATACAGTCTCGATCAAGCTCTCTCTCTCTCTCTGTACTGCACCTGCCTCAGTAACGATCGTTCAACACCCAGATGCGAATGGTCTCGTCGTCGCTTGTGCTCGCAATCACATGCGTGCGAACGGGGTGGCACTGGACAGTGTTGATGACGCTTGAGTGGCCTTGCAGAGTGGCTGCAAGTTCCCCCGTATCTCGATGCCACAGATAAATTCTCGCATCTGCGATGACAGGAACAACAATGAGAATCATGATTGAGAACAATTTCGGGGTTGGCATGAGGGTACTTTCCACTGCACGTACCTTCACTTCCAGACGCGATGATCTCACTGTGACCCCCACTGAAGCATGGTCTTGTCACATAGCGCTGTTCCTTCAAACCACTGTATTTTGCGACAATCAGCTCAGCGTCGATCTCGAGGCATGCGATCTCTTCGTCTTGAATGAAGTTCACTAGCAAGTACGTCCCCAAAGGCGAGAGGCTGATGCACGAGATGAGCACTTCTGCTTTGAAAAAGAGCTCATCGGACTTGGACGCGAGATCGTAGACCCGGATCTCGACGCCGGAAATCAATACGAACACTCTTTTGTCGTCAGGATGAACCGCAATGTCGAGTATGCGGCGTCCGCCCCATTGATACACCATGCTCCCATCCACAGCATTCTACATAATAGGCAAGGCAAAGCTTCCATTAGAAAACCCTTCAGAGCAGCAGAAGGGAAAGGACGATCGTACCCATAACAACAGCGATTTCTCTGCGCTTCCGCTAAGAAACTGCCGTCCACTTGGAGTCCACTGCACTGAAGTCACGCCGTCTGCAGGATGATGAAATTCGTGCTGGCACTTGCCCGTCTATCATAGCAAACAAATCAAAGATCTTAGTCAGGTTTGACACCTGTCAAGTATTTAACATGGTGGTACTTACTGAGATGTTCCACTGCTGAATCGTGCTGCTCTCGCTCCCACAGGAGAGCAATTGCTGGCTATCAGGAGACCACGCGAGGCATTCGCCCGCGCCATTTGCGCACTGAAATACGTGAAGAACCTTTGGTTTCTGTTGACAACGACAAGAAATAGGATGTTCACATGTCAGGCGCTTCTAGCAGTGTTGTAATACACACCGAGAGAGTCTAAATATTTGCAAGTGTACCAGGCGACTTTTGCTGGGTGAGTCCTCTGGTGAATTATCGAACGCGATCTTCCAAATGATGATCGCTCCATCGCGAGAACTCGATGCCATGAGTGCGCCATTGGGAGAAAACTTGAGGTCCAGCACGTCATTTGAGTGTTTCAGCAGGACGCTCACACACTCTCCAGTCACAGGAGCGCCGTAGGCTGCCAGCATGCTGTTGTTTTCTGCATCTGCATCTGCACCACTCTGCACTAGGCGCTGTTTCAATACAAGGTTACACTCACAGTTAGACGACCGCAGCTTATCGTTGCCTCCATGTGGGCATGCATATATAAGTGTAACGTACGCCGAGTGCGCCTCGCGGGATGATCTCGTCGGGACTCGCAAGCTGCTCAATGCGAGCGAGCATCTCGTGCTCTCTCCACGGAATCGTCACGATACTCTCAAGTTCCCGCTCTTCTCGGCACAGCAGCAGCAGCGCCAGATCTTTTGCGTCAGCTTCGTTCTGGCAGTATGCAAAAAAGACATGTGAGAAATATGCGTCGACACGCCTAAGTGACAGAAAGCCTGCTTCCTCAAGCAAAACCATCTTCTCACCATGTGAAACACAGGTAGAATTTCATGGTGGAGCGTCGAAAGCGCGGCGCGCAGCTGCTTCTGCACCAGCAGATCCAGAAATTTCCGCTTCAACAGCAGTAACGATGCTTCGCGTACCGCCTGCGGCGACCTCATTTGAACCAGCACCGTCGCTGCTGACGCTGGTACCTCGACTTCGTGACCGATTAGGCGCAGCGCGTGGTCCCACTCGCGGGCCTCCATGCACTTTTGCAGCTGCTTCATCGCTTCCGAGCGCAGCTGAACGTGCGCTTCTTGCTCGAGCGCCGCGGCTGACGCGTTGTAGCCGAGATCGTAGAGTTCGCGCAGCAGTAGCCGTGTCCATTTCCGCTTCTTATCACGCGTATTGCCACTGTCGTCGTCGTCGCCGTCGCTCTCTATGAGCGCCAGGTTCAGGAACGCGCTGCTTTCGACACCTCCGCTACTGCTGCCGCTTGCCGCAAGTCCATGACGGCGGTCGCCACTCTCGCGCTTGCGCTTCGCGTCGTCCGGCGACGAGTGCGCGCGGAGCTTGTCTGAGGAACGTTGCTCTGCCATCTTTCTCTTCAACCTCTTTCTGCAGCAACAAGGATGGCGTAACCAGAAAAGTCAGCTTGACCTCTAAATATGAATATACGTGCCAATGAAGTATACATTATCTTTTTTAGACGGTATTGATGAAGCTTGAATGTGTACAGAATCATATGTGCAGGTTCAACATGGGAATACTGTGAAAATAAAAAGGAAGTTCGTATTTTAAAGAGGATAGTAATTTACAAAAAGCAGAAAGTCGGAATTAAGCGAAGGATAAATTAAGATTTAGGCTGGATTCACTTCATCGATGATGTGACAGCACACCCATCATCACCTTCACTTCGCCATTTGCATCACTGTGTGTGTGCGTGTGTGAACCATCAGTCCATTAAAGAGATCAGCGATGTGGAAGCGCGCGCTCTCGACCGTGACAACGACGCCGCGCCAGGCGATCAACATGGTCTCGGACACGGTCACGCGGCCCTCGGACGCCATGCGCCGCGCGATCGCGGCCGCACCCGTGGGCGATGACGTGTACGGCACGGACCCGACCGTGAACAAGCTCCAAGAGTACGCGGCGGAGCTGCTCGGCAAGCAGGCGGCGCTCTACGTACCATCGTGAGTTGCATTCTGCTATTCATCGCATGCTGGCAGTTACATGAGCGTTGTCCTTGATATCTCTTGCGCTTGTGTGCTTTGCAGCGGAACGATGAGCAACCTGATCGCGCTTGGTGCGCATTGCCGTCGTGGTGATGAGATCATCGTTGGCGACAAGGCGCACATCTTCATGTACGAAGGCGCTGGTGCAAGTGGTGCGTATGGAGTCTTTTTGCCGTATTCGTGGATGCCCGTGATAGTTTGTTCCTTATTGACTTGATCAATGTATCTCTCTTTCTTGTAGCGTACATGGGCGTGGGGCTGCACACGATCCAAAACCAGCCAGATGGCACGCTCAAGCTCGCGGATATCCAGAACGCGATTCGCGCTGACGATCCGCACTACCCGCGCACGCGCCTCATGGCTCTCGAGAATACGCACAACACGTGTGGAGGTCGCGTTTTGCCGCTTGAGTTTATTCGCGAAGTGGAAGAGCTCTGCCAGGACGCCAAGCTCAAGCTGCACATTGACGGCGCGCGTCTCGCGAATGCGAGCGTGGCGTCAGGGGCTCCAATCGCTGACCTCGTCACTGGCGCAGACTCGGTGTCGCTTTGTCTGAGCAAGGGACTGGGAGCGCCAGTGGGCTCGATCCTCGCAGGCACGGAGGAGTTCATCTACAATGCCAAGCGACTGCGCAAGTCTCTCGGTGGCGGTATGCGCCAGGCAGGAGTCATCGCGTCCGCGGGGCTTTTCGCGTTGGAGCACCAATTCAAGCGCCTCGCAGAGGACCACGCGAACGCGAAGGCCTTAGCGCAGGGACTGGTACGACGAGCTCACATACTTCTTCATTCATGACAACTACGGCATCAACTCACTCAATCTCTCTCTCCCTGTTTCTCTATCGCACCATCTGTAGGCAAAGATCCCAGGCATCGACGTGAACGAAGACGACGTGGACACGAACATTGTATTCTTCCACATCACCCCGGACGCGAAACTCAACGCCGCCAAGCTGGTCGAGAAGCTCGACAAAGAGAAGGGCATTCTCGTCGGAGGCGGGTACTGGAACGGCGAGAAAATCCGCGTCGTCACAAACCTCCACATCACGTCGCAGGACATCGAGTACACCGTGGCTTCGATCCGCGAGCTCATGACGTAAGTCGAAGGTGTTAGCAGGATCACCAAGTATCTTCAAGGTATAGAGCAGGATGAGATAGCGAGCGAAAGACGAGCAAGGAAAACAAGCCAGCAGGCTGAAATACAAGCAGCACATTGCTCCTGTACTGTTTAACGAGATTGGTCTTCTCCATCAGCACAAGTCAGGGGGTCATCCAATATCCAGTTCAATGCATTCGCCATTAATTGTATCTATCTATCTACACACTTCCTGAGTCCACAACGCCACTACTGGATAATCTCAGAAGAACCTTCTTAGGCGTGGGCTCTCGCGCGTCGAGCAAAGCCGATCGCAAGCACGACAGCCGACGCGCCGAGCAGCGTGAGCCCGACAGCCTGCTGGTGGCGGTCGATGAACTCGCTCACAGTGTCCAGGTAGTTCTTGCTCACAGGCGACGCCGTCTCCTCGCCGACTTGGTCCTGAGCCACTGGCTGCTTCTTCTTTGGACTAACAACCTTCTTTGGCGCCGACTTCTTGCTGCCAATATCCTCGATGTCCTTGTGCTGGCCTCCGTTCTCTCCTTCATTCTTGTTCTTGAGCGCCAATTGGCCGCACGCACCGTCGATGTCCGTGCCGTGGTTCTCGCGGATCGTGGCTTTCAAGTTGTACGGGTCGCGCAGCACGCTGTGGAACTCGCGGATGGCTTCTGGCGACGGCGATCGGAACTGCGCACCGACGTCCGTCGTGTTGTACGGGATCAGGTTCACGTGCACCGAGCGGCCCTGGAGGAGCTTGCCCAGGATGTGCGCGGTCTCGATCGAGTCGTTCACGCCTTCAAGCATGCAGTATTCGACCATCACCAGACGTCCCTCTCTGTGGAAATGGAATCGAAGAGGACACGACAGTTAGTCAGTGAATGGCAATGAACATCATGACAGCAGTTACCCAGCACAGAAAACGTACTTGATCGCGAGGTGCTCGTCAATCGCCGCCATGAGCTTGTCCAGAGGGTACGCCTTGGACGTCGGCACGATCTCCGTTCGCATCTCCTGCGTTGGTGCGTGAAGCGAGAGCGCCAAACGGACCAGTGGTGCATCCTGTTGGATCAGATGAAACGCGAGCAGCATGTTAGCATCATAAATACAGACCTGCAATATGTGCAGTACTGCTAAACTGACCTTGGTCAACTGACGGATGCGGTGGATCACACCGACCGTGGAGAGCGTGATGTGCTTTGGCGCGAGCCCGAACACGCTGGTCATCGCCTTGATGGCCTGCAGCACCGCATCGTAGTTGTTCAGCGGCTCGCCCATCCCCATGAACACGACGTTGCGGATTGGCGACACGGTGTTCGCGTACGCGAGCTGCTCGAGGATCTCCCCGCTCCAAAGGTCGGCGATGATCCCCATCGTACCGGTCGCGCAGAACGTGCAGCCCATCTGGCAGCCGACCTGTGAGGACACGCAGAGCGTGTTACGGCCCGTGTGCTTCATGATCACTGCTTCAATCTCGTGGCCATCCTGCAGTCGCAGTAGCAGCTTCACCGTACCGTCTTTCGAGCGCTGCTCCGCGGTCAGCGTCGTCGTGAAGTGCGCAAAGTTGGCTTCCAGCAGCTCCACGAGCTTCTTGGACAGGTGCGGGATCTGGCGGAACGTGTGCGTCGGGTGCTGCGCCAAGTGGCGCCAGATGTTGAGCGCGTGCACCTCCTTAAAGCCGTGCTCGCGCAGGAACTCGGGCAGCGCCGTCTGATCGAAGATTGGCAGCGGACTCAGCGTACGCTTCTTCACCATGGTTGTCTTTGCTCTTCTTCCTGAGCTCTTCTTCCTTGATGCGCTTCTGGGTCGATCGTTAAACAAGCATACATGAGCGTCAGTCAGTCAATCGTTTCCACCCAACCAAGGCATGGCACCGTGTACCGTGCTTCTGTGTACCATCGTAGCTGGTACATTAAAATAAGGTACACTGTACCACATCAGTGTACCATTAAAACTGGTACCATCGCTCATTCAATTCATTACCCGCCGCCATTTCGAAGGAATCAATCAATCGGCAGGCAGCGCGCGGGGAAGCAGCAAGTTGGCAAGACAGGCGACGTCGCGCGCGAGTGGAACGAACGCCATGCGCGAGCAGAGAAACACCAGCAGCAATAGCAGCAGCGGTGGTGGCGGAGACGCCGGTCGCCCAGACGCCTCCCCCACTGGCAGCAGCAGTAGCAGCTCCACCAACGGAGGAGGAGCCGGCGCGAGCGGAGACGGGACGCCCAATAGCCACAGCAGTGGCGGCGGCGCTGTGCAGTTCATCCCAATCCGGTCACGCGTCGGAAAGCGCTACCAGGCAGCGATCCCAGAGCTGCTTGATGACGACACCCGCGCCAAGAAGAAGAAGATGCAGCTGGTGTACGTTCCAAAGCCGCAGTTTGTTCCCGAGCGCGCGAAAGGTGCGTTGACGAGAGAGGGGGTTGGTGTGCATCACACCAAATTGCTGTGTGGTGCTGTTTTCGACAGATTGTATTTCTACATGGCAGAAGCCCCGCGTATGAGTGCGCTTAGAGGGATGGGAAGGATGTATTGCTCACCGACTGCTTTTCTTTGTGTGGTTGGCTTGGATGTGGCAGAGTTGGGGGAGGAGCTCGATAAGTACTTGAAGCTAGCGCGCACTTTGCGGGATGGCGCGACTTTTGACACGGAAGAGCAGGTCCATGCGATGGCGCTGCAGTATCTACACCGCTTCGACTACAACCCGATAGATGCGGCTTGCTCGCTGTACGCGAGGCACAGCATCGAAGTCCCCAAGACAAGCAGCAGCGTGAACTCGAACGGCGAATACGGGTCAAGCAGAGCGACCACCAGCGCGGAGGAAGTGGCGAAGTGGCTCGCAGCGTTCTACCAGTTTATGAGAATGCCGACGATCCACCCTGAAGACTTCAATCTGATGAAAGCGCTCTACGAGAAAGCCCAGACAAATTCAGATATCATCGCCCTAACTGAATCCGAAGTCCTGGGACGTCTCGTCGCCCGGATTGGGGAATGGGAAGACCGAGGCAATTCCCTCACTGTGGGCAAAGTCGAGCGCGGAGAGATCCTCGTGCACCTTCATGAAGCAGAGGACATGCACTTTGTCGCGACCCAGAGCGAGGTGCTGGCAAGCCGCATTCGAGACTTTGATGCCGCGTTCGCGAAACTCAAGGACGCTGTCGATCGAGGCGCTCGACGGAATCAACCGAAGGTGGATCTTGATGAGGTACGCGTGTTTGTGTTTCTTTTTGTATTGATAGGTTTCCTTTGTCACACGGTTAACTCAGGTTTTGTTTCTTTTGTCATCATCTGCACTCGATTCTAGTTGGAGAGTCTGTATCTGGCTGTGACGCGTCCGAATATCGCGTTTCCTGAAGAGGAGCAGTACAGCTCAATTGTACAAGAGTCGAAGGACCTGAAATCGACGATCACGAGCATGCTGAAAGAAGAAAAAGTCAGCCTGCCGGCAATGCGCGAGGTGATCGCGAAAATCGAACTCGTGCCCGTGAACTTTGAACGAGAAGTGGATCTGTTCCAGAAAAAGATGCTGTCTGCCCAGAACTGGTTAGCGAAAGCGCGCAAGTGCATCCCGAAGCGCCGGGTGTCGCGACGAGGAGGTGGGTCAGAGCCAAAGAAGATGGACCTCGATGCCATTCGCGCACTGGTAGACGACGCACCCTGTGACGACAGTGCTGAGATGTTTGAGATGCAAGACCTGCTGGAGTGTGCAGACGAGTGGGCAGAAAAAGTGAAACAAGCGATCGAGGGCGGTGCAGAGATCCAGCTCGAGGAGTTGAAAGAACTCTTTGAAGAGGGTAACGAGATGCCTGTCGACATGGAAGAGCAGAAATACTTGGAAGCTGAAATCGCGGCGCGCGAATGGTGCGCAAAAGCATCACTGATGCTTGCAGCAAGAAAGTCGTTGAAAGACCTGGAGCGTATGGTCGAAGAAGCCAAGTTGATCCGCACTCGCATCCATCCGAAAAAGCAGGCAAGATGGAAGCCGCAAGTGGAGCGAGATATCCACGCTGCAATCGACACGGCCCGCCGGTGGGTCAACGAAGTGCGCGACGTGTTGGGACAGAGTGCATTCGACAAGCTTCTTTCTGGTGCCTCGTCAGTATCTGAGAATTCCGGTCATTCTTCTTCGAGAGCCGAATCATCAAGTCAAGGCCAGGAGAAAGCGAAAAAGCCGCTCGAGAGTATTACACGGTTGCTGGAAAAGTCGGATCGCCTCGTCGTGAATGTCTCTTCCTACATTGATGCATTGAAAGATCTCCAGGCGAATGGCTACAAGCTACGAGACGAAGTAAAGGCGCTTTTGGTGGCAGTCGGCTGTCTGTCTCTTCCAGCAAACAACGACGAGTCGTCGCCTGCTGCAGTTGTTGTTGACTCCGATGAGCCCATGCCCTCATTTGAGAGCGAGGACAAACCAAAGGATGAGTCACCTACTGGTACCAGTGATCCACAAATTCCAGAAACTGAGCAAGAAGATTTCTTGCACGCATCAGCGCTGCTTGATCGGGTGTATGCGCTTCCGTTCCATTTTGAAGAGGGGCTGGAGCTCGAGAAGGTTATCTTGGCTGAAAAGGACTGGTCTCAGCGCGTAAAAGATGCGTTGCCTCCACGGCAATCACGAAAGAAGCGCCAATCAAAGAACCAAATCACGCTGGAACAACTGGAGCAGCTGCTGGCAGAGTCGAAGACATTGTATTTCCGATTCCCTGAGGAAATGAAGACACTTGAAAAAGAGCTTGAAGAGCTGAACACCTGGCAAGTCAAAGCCCGCGATGCTGTGGAGACGCCTATTTCGGAGCAAATCGCTCAGCTTTTACCAAAGCTGAAAGAGTACGATCTGATCGTTTACGAGAAGCTGCAAGCTGCGAAAGACAAACTCACTGATTCTCAACAAGAAGGCGGTGCGGAGACTGAAAGTGGAGAAGCCCTCTTAAGTGACAGCAAAGATCAGGCTCTGAAGCTCGAAGGCGACCAAGCGTCAAATGGTGGCATGGATATGGTCATGACTGATGCATCATTGAAACAAGAAACTCCAACTGTTCCCGCGAGTGGAAGCGTGGTTACCACGGCAACCTCAAGCGATCCAGACTCGACTGGAAAGGCAGATCCGTTGCTTACTTCAACAACGAGTGACACCAAGGCTGTGGAGATAGTGCTGCCTCTTATCAACGCGGAAGCGATTATGTCTCATCTACGAATTGAGAGCGGATGCATGCAGAAACAAAAGAAGAGCGGTGATGACGAAGACGCAAGTGGAGACAAGAAGGGCAGCAAGGAGAGCGTGTCACTCTTGGAGCCAGTGCTGGCGATGGCTGAGAAGAGCCTGGAAGACATCAATGAGCTCGAGTTCAGAGACGAGAGAGTCAACGCTCTCGAGACGATTGAGCTTTCTGGGAACGCAGATGAGATCAATGTGTTCACCGACGAAGCTGTGAAAGTTCTGGAATCGTGGCGAGATCAAATCGCGCAAGTCGTGGACGAAGGCGAGCTGCTCAGCGCGGTTCCACCAGAACTGCAGCCCCTGATCACGATTGTGGACTTGCTCACCTGGCTTCAAAGCGCTCGCTCGCTGTTCTACGATGAGATGCTCCCACTCCGCGAGCTCGTGACACGAGGCAGCGCGATCGTAGATGACTTGAAGAAGATCCGTTCCGTGACGGCCATGAGTGCGTCGACGATGGACAATTTAGAGTTGATGTTGTGGCCGCTCCCCCACTTGGAAGCCCAGGATAAGATCGTGCAAAGCTGGACCGAGCGGGCGAGCAACTGCATTTCCGAGAAGCACGTCCACGTGAAAACTCTGCAGTCGTTACTGAACGAAGGTGGCAACTTGCTGATGGAGGCAGACGCATTCAAGATCATTCTCGACGAAGTGAAGAAGGCGAAGGCGTGGCTCTCCAAGTTGAAAAAGCGCATGAAGGCTCTGATAACGAAGCGAGTCTGTCGTCTCAGCATCAGCATTGCGCGGGCGTTTGTCGAAGAAGGAGAGGACATTGTGATTGAGCTGCCTGTTTTTGACCTCCTAAAGGAAAACGTCGAAACGGCAAGCGATTGGGAGACCCGAGTCCTTGAATCTGGCATCGAGTCCGGACAAGCGCGGATCGCGAATCTCGTGAGTCTTTTGAACGAGTACGACTGCGCGGGACTGATCATCGATATGGACATGCATCGCGAAGTGCTCAAGTCAGCCACCGAGCGCTATTGCATCTGTCGCCAGCCATTTGACGGTTTGATGATCGGGTGTGATTTTTGCGACGACTGGTTCCACGACAACTGCATCGGCATGTCCAAGGAAAAAGCCGAGAAGGTTGAAAACTACACCTGTCCGTCGTGCACCATTCTCCAGGATTTGTCGACCGCGATGCAGCAGGTGATCGACGAGCAGAAGAACCTTTGGAGCCAAGCAGAGTACGTCAAGGGCTACGAAAAGCAGCACGGTGTGCTCACGCGAAAGCTGAAGCGCGAGGAAAAAGCGGTTGAGAAAAGCGAGATGCTGCTTCTCAGTTGCAACAACCAGATGAACCAGCTGCGAGCTGGAATCGAAGACATCGAAAAGGCAAAGAACGCGTTGATGGTCAGTCAACAAGTTGACACTGAAAGCAGCAGTACACAGGCTGCCTCTGCGCTTCCGGGGAGTGCACCGGCTACTGCACTTGTCGAGGCTCCTAATCAGACTCAACAGCAAAGTCAGCTGCCACATGATGTAAATCCCACCACCAGTTCTGCTCCGCCACAGGTGGACGGCAGTAACGACGCTGCGCTTCCTTCTCAAGAAGCCAAGTCTGAAAACGGTTCACTGACAGTAAACGCGAGTGTATCCGCAAACCCTGCCGTGGCTGTTGCAGCTGTCCCAGCTACGAATACCACCGCAGCACCTCCTGCTGTTACCCCTGCTGCAGGTAGTGCTGGAACTCCAACAGCGAATAGTCTCGCGGGAACGTTTGCAAGTCTGCAGTCAGTTGGGTTCCCGCATCTGTACCCGAGCATCTTGCTACCCCCAGCACGCTTTGGCAATATGCTGCACCATCCAATCTCAGTCTTGCCTCTCACGTCTGCTCCTCCGGCTGACGCAGCAAAACAGCATGCAAGCATCGCAATGAAGCCCATTGCTGCAACTACTGACTCCAAGCAAAGTCCTCCAGCAAAAGCCGTCGCCTCGGGCGTGGATCGACTCGCCGCACTTGTCGCGGCCGGAGACATCGAACACCAGCTTCCAAAGCTGAGAGCCGAGCATGCCGAACTGATGGTCCAGGCGCACGATGCGCAAGAGACTCTGCGTCTGAGCAAAGAGCGACTCGAGGTGGCACAAGTCGGGCTGCGGGAACTGAGAAGCACACACACTGCGCGGGAACTTGGACTCCCAGTTGCTCAGATATGGGTCCAGAGAGCAGTGGTTACTTTGAACACCACGGCTCTGCTTTCGCGATCAAAGCTGCTCAACGGTGGGTACGTCCCAGAGGAATACGAAGCAATCATTGGTGAGTTGACACAGCAGAAGCAGCAGTGGACGGCGCATATTGACACCATTTTCCCAGAAGTGCGTACGTACGTGCGTTTGCTGCGTCTCGTCGGCTGGAGCCTCGTGGTTGTCTCATTGCTGCAAGAACGTCCATCGCGGGAGTCCTTGTCGAACGCGATTGTGTATGCAGTGGAGCACAACCTGTGGGAGTCAAAGACCGTGGGTCCCCTGAAAGGAGTGCTGGGTCGGATGGACGCGTGGATATCCAAAGTGCAGAAAAGCTTCGCCAAGCCTACGAGCAAAGCTCAAAAGATCCCGCGCCTGAAGCTGTTCTTGAACGAGTACTCGAAGCTCCCGCTCACATGTGCACTCGTCGAGACGTTCGAGGAGTACATCAAGATTGCAGAGATGGAAGGTGCAGGAGATCAAACAGCTGGGCAATGGAAGCAAGCTCATGACGCTGCGGAAGCGGCTGTCATTGCCGCGTTCACGGAAGTGACTACAGCACTCTCAGCAGCACACGCTGCTGCTGCAGCACCTTCCATCGCACTGCCAAAGCCACCTCGAAAGCGAAAGCCGTACACGCGAAGGGAGAAACCTCTTGGAGGAGGCAGCAGTGCAAAGAAGAGCAAGAAGAACTCGTCAGCAAGCGTCGAAGGCGGTGGCGGCGAGAGTGAGAACGTAAACGGCGCAGCTGAAGTCGCAGGCGTACCAGTGTCCGACCCAGGCGCCTCCAACGGGAAATGATTTATTGCGTTTCAAGCGAGACGAAGGACTGGCGAGAACTACATAGAATGATGGTAAAGCAAACAAGGGGTCAAGAGAAGCAATGGAAGGTGATTGGACTGAACAGCTACACGGTGCAATGTCGTGCTTGATTTTGCCTGGAGTGACCTATTGTATCGGTTGACTAACATTTTTGCACACCAAGCAGCAGTTTCACTGGATTGCGTTGTTTTTGGCCCAAGATGACGAGAAGACGCACTTTGAAGATAGAGGAAACAGCATCAGGTTGGTTGGATTCAGTCAATCAATCTCATTGGGGATTATGGTCTCTGAACCACGCAACGATGGTGTTGCTCTTCAAGATGCAGAAGAAGCAGTAGCGACAACAACAGCAGTGGGGGTGGAAGCCACCGGCAATGATGACGGCGCTGATGACGGAGACGAAGCGCTCGGAAACTGGAAGCAGTTTGTGTTTCAGCGACCTGGAGAGGGCATGGCCCACTTGGAGATCTTCTCGTCCGGCGGCTACGAGCACTTGCTGGTTTTGAACCTGCAGCAGAATGCAATCCAAGACATCGCGCCGCTGATCTCAGTCGCGCCGACGCTGCGCGTACTGAATTTGGCACAGAACGAGATCTCGCAGCTTCCAAATGCTGGTTTCTGGAGACAATTCCAGAACTTGACACTCTGCTTCCTCGCGCAGAACCGGATTCAGCAGTGGAAGGACATGGACGGCTTGCAGGCTTGCGACGCGACGTTGCGCTGGTTGACGCTACAGGGGAATCCGATCTCGGCGTTAACGAATGCTCGGCCGTTCGTCGTCAACAAGCTCCCATTCCTGCGCGTGCTGGACGATTTCGCCGTCACAGATCAGGAATACATGAAAGAGCCAGGTATGAGCCAGTGTGATGACACGCTACTTCTTCCTCCCGACCATGATAAAGAGACTTAATGAGCCCTTGCTAACTTGTGCTGTCATGATCCAGGAGCGAGTACACGTTTTGCAGCACTGTCACCGCAGATGAACGTGTCGAGTCTTCAAATGCCGCTCGAATTTGCTGACGATAGTGCAGCGCTGAACTACCTGAAAGATACAGAATCTAGCATACTGACCGTCCACGCCAAGAACAGGTACGAATGCATTGTATGTGTTGTTGTTGCGGCCGATATAAACCATGACGCATCTATCTGTCTGGTTCGCTCGCTGCACGTAGCCCCATCATCATCGCGCAGCGAGTTGTCCGCGGCTTCATCTCTCGCAGTTGCAAACTTCCGCGCCTGACGCGACTCTGCGAGCTGGTGGTGAAAGTCCAGAAGCACGTGCGCGGTTTTCTCTTCCGGCGAATGATACAGAAAGCGTTCTTCGATCTCGTGGTCAGCAAAGGACAGCAAGACCTGCTCACTTTGAGCTCCATGGACTCGGCGCTTCTCCCATCCAGCGCGCGACGCGGGTTGAAGAAACTCGTGGTGTACATCCAAGAGTGGAAGCGCAAGTTCCACCTGAAGAAGCAAGCGATCGCGATCAAGAAGATCCGCTTCTGGTGCCAGATGGCGTACCAGCGCTACACGTACAAGTCCAAGTTACTGCTGAAGGAAGAGCAGGAGGTGTTCATCTACTACACGCCCGCATTTGAGAAGGAGCTGCTGGAGATCGCAGAGAAAGCGGCGCATCGAGACCCTTTCCTCATGGCGATGGCTACAAAAGACCGCGAGCGCTTCATCAAAGAGCGCTGCGCTCGCTCTGGCGTCAGTGTGTTGCGGATCCCGCACCAGTCCACCTGCTCTCTACAGATCGAGAGTCCGAACGTCCGAGCACGAAAAGCGAATGCAAGCAGCAAATTCTCAAAGCGAACTGCTGCAGTCAGAGCGGTTGACACGTGTCTGTCAGCGATCGTGCGCATTTTCCCGAGTGATTTTCACCAGGAAAACCACTTGCTGATCACCGAGAAGCAGTTTCTCCATCAGGACATGGAGCGGATCGTGAGTCTCCGACGCGAGCACCAGCTTGCTTTAAACGTCAGCGGAGGTGCTGATGACCCACTGCACGTCAAGCAGCAGCCTCGCGCGATCCTCGTGCACCTAAATCAGCTCTACTTGGAGCTGGAGAAGCGACTCGTGATCGTCAACAAGAAGATCCTAAACGCGTGCATCAAGCTGCAGCAGTGGAAAACCCGCGCGCCGATGCATTTCTCGCTCGCGCGCGTCGAGATTCGACCGCGAGGACATCATCCCGTGCGATGGGAGCATAAGAAGATCAAGCAACTGCTACTTGGGAATGACAGGACGAGGAGGACAAAGTTGGGGGAGCAGTACCAGAGGATGCGCGTGCTGGTCCCGTGGAGCATCGACATGTATTTGCAGATCATGTCCGTGCTCGATCGGACGCTCGCTGGTTGCTGCGGACCCGCGTTCGCGCTCTCGTACGAACAGACGCGGAAAGTGAACGCTGTGATCTCGATCCAGAGTGCGTGGCGCGCGTTTCTGCGCCAGTCGAAGCGCAACAGCTTGGAGGTCGCGATCAGTCGAGCGCTTTTGTGTATCCAGCGCTGGTGGCGCTTTCGCATCGGACTGCGACGGCGCCTGGACTTTGTGCGATCGTGCCTGCTGTTGTGCGCGACGATCAACTCGAGCACACTGTTCATGGAAGAGAGCGTGTACCGAGTGCTGAGTGACGCAGGGTCGTGGTTAGCTGTGCGAGGTGTGATGCGAGCCTGTAAGGAGCAGAGCCTGCACTGCCGAATGGTCGATGGCAAGGTCGAGATCGCGCTCTCCCCTGGCCAGCTATTGCTTCGCAAGCACTCGCAAAGAGATTTAGAACTTTCAGCACTTGGCAACGGTGTTGGTGGTGGGTTTGGGTTTGCTCACAACTCCTTTAAAACGGCAAGCAATCAGCGCTGCGGTGCATATTTCCCAGTCTGGCTGCCAGGGACGCCCGGGCATAACGAAGAGTCGATGAGCTCACGCGACGAAGACGCGACACCGCTCCTGCTCGTTGAACGAGTGCGAGTCGAACCGACGCTGCTGGAGCGAGAGCTCATGGTCGGTCTCAACAACCAGCACAGTGCTGCAGAGTTCACACAGAGCAGTCTGTATCGAGGTTTTGATATGTGTCGAAGGGTAATTGAGACCTCAGCACACGTGATGGAGCTCTCGCACCGCCTCTCCTACACGACGAAGAAGAAACTACAGCCATGGCAACAAGGAGGCATCCAGTCCTCGGCTGTGTTTGCGCTTGAGTCGACGTCTTTCGTGCGCCTGACCTTTGAGAGTACGGACGAGGCTCGGAAGAGAGCGCTCGTGTTGCTCAGCAAGACGTACGACCCCGTGACACGCAGCTACGCGAGATTGTACTCGGTTGAGACCCTCTTTGGTGCATCACTGGGACACCATCAGGTACGCCTGGTATACATCATGCTTGAACTAGGTCTCATGTAGTCGAGCTGATTGATTCATTATGTTTATGATAGTGGGCGTTGAGTCAAGTGGTGACACCTGAGGAGAGTCAACAAGTGCTGAGTGGGTGTGCAGAATGGCTGAAAGCGGACTTCCCGTCCCGATGGTGGACGTACGTGCAAGACAGACTGGGACCAGCAGTGCTCTCAAAGCTTACAATGCCAGTAGCACCAATAGTTCCCACGCGACCAGACTCTGCGCCGCAATTTAAGCGGCTGGTGACCAATTCTACAGCACCGGAATACCGAGCTACATCATCGCCTTCATCGAATATGATACCTCGGCCGCCACCGCCAGTTCGCGAGTCCAGCAAGCCAGCTCCTCTGCACGTGACTGTGCCTGGAGTACCCAAGAGCGCGAACGCATCGAGCGACCAGCCTGGTACTCCCCATCCGCCACTTCCTGATTCTACTATTCCTCAGTCACCAGCACCTGGTGGTTGCAATCGCCACCAGCTCCTCACAGACCGGATAGGAAAGCCCAAATACGAGTCCATCGAAGCGATGCAGCACGAGAAGCTCGAAGAGCGAGAGTATCTGGTGCGGGACCTCCGCGAAGAGCGTGAACGTGCCATGGAGGCGCTGATCGTCGACCGTCGCATGATCCAGCGCGAGAATGCCGCAAAAGTCGCAGGGATCAAGCTCGACATCGACGTCAAGCTGCAAAAGCTGCGCTACGAACGCGAAGTCAACAAGCTCCATGTACGCGAGCTGATCGAGAAAGAGAAGTTTACGTCAAAGCGAAACAAACTGACGAAGCATTTCGAAAAGACGTTTGCGTCGCAAACCGGGGCGATGATGCGCCTCGCAGCCCGTGAAGCAGTGACGCGAAAGCGCGGGAAGCGCGAAGAAATGCGCAAAGAGGTCGCGAGTTCCATCAAAGCGAGCAATAGCGAAGCGCTCGAGCGGCGGCAGGACGCCAAGAGCTACTGGTTTGTGAGCAACCAGAAAACGAAAGCTGGTGTGAGCGACAAACACGTTTCGGAGGCAGAGCAGAGCGAAGAGCGAGCGCACCTGCGGCTCGTGCAGATCCGGAAACGCATCAAAGAAGATAAGGAGATCAAATCCATGCTCCGTCTTATGTAAGCGATGGCTCCAAGACGTGAGGGGTGAACTGGATGCATTTACCTGTGAGTCGTAGCGTTTGCATCGAGTCGTGAAAAGAAAGTGTGTTTACCCATGACATGTTGCGCGCTTGTCGACAACGCAACACGGCCAACGCAGTCGACGAGCAGCACGGCGAGCTCAGTATAGACCTTGTCGCTCCACGAATCCTGAACGACATCACCTAGAGTTGATGGACGTAAAGTATTAATCCCTGAAGATCTCAGTCAGGTCAACAACACGTGGGAGCGTGAGTCAAGCTCTCACGCTCAAGCCTTGAGCACAAAGTACCAAACGGAGTTTGAACGTGTGGGGTTGCTGGCTGGCCGTGAATACTTCGAGGTTGAACTTGGTAGTCGCCCTTTTTGGATTTAGTCGACGTCGCACGACGAACTAGTCCGCTCTGCAAGAGCTGTTGGCGTTTCCGTTTGATGAGTGTTAGGTAGAGTGAGTGAGTGAGCTTGAGATTCTCTGACGCATGGTCTTTGGCTGCTGACCGCTTGAGACAATCAGCAGCCATCAATAAACAAAGACCGAGGCCAAGAGCGAGACTCCAGAATCTCTCTGAAGGGAGCGAAAACTGTCTTTGGACTCCATCGCGTAATATACAACAGAATGATACAAAGATGGCGCCACATAGTATGAAGAGCAGAATTTGCAGAGTAACAGGCTTTCAGGCCGAGCCCTAAACGATCTTTGCCTCGTTGGCAATCCTCCACGTCAACGAAGCATTTTCGTTGTTCGCTTTTGCTGGTGCAGATTTTAACGGTGTTCCACTCAAAGAGCTGTTCAGGGGTTTTAATACACTGGCACAAAGAAAAATCGATACAAACGCATACAGAGATTTGAAAAGAGGATTACTTTGAAAGTCTCTGCTAAGTTTGTGCGCTGCAACATCTGTCCACCTTCTCGAGACGGTTTTGTTCTGTATTGTAAAAGGGGGATGGCCTGGTCGCATGTCTCAGCGTAGAAACGTTACTTCCACTCATTCTTTGTCGAACAACCGAAGCAGCTGACGAACTGTGCAGCAGCTCACTTGCATTTTGCATTTCCGGTCCCCAACACAATGATATCTGCGCATACTTGTGCAGTATCAAAGTGTTCATTGCCGTAAAGCAGTACGAAAAATGCTCAAAACTACGCAATCTTCACTCACTCAATGTCAGTCGTACTAATTCCGACAATCTACAGTACGCGGAGGGTGCTGTTTCCATCGAGATGGCAAGCAAATCGATGCACCCTCACTTCCCTTCCTCCCCCTCACAGGGAAGGGGTGTAGCAGGTGCAGCGACTGTATCGTAGCCATGGATGACCGATGACCTGAGCGTGTGATCGCCATGAGCTGCTCCTTCTACGGCAGCCAGGGTGGTTTGTCAGCCCTGGGCGTTCAAAAGTCACCCTCTCAATTTCAAGCTTCCAGCGGCTGCTATTTTCATCAGGATCAAACTTTGTAGATTTTGACTGCCTGGTGCGATTTCTGAAGATTTAGATTTTCATTTCCGGAAGTCTGCTTCGTTCTTTCCTCTATGCTTTGAAAGGAGGGATACTCGAACGGAGCGTCTTCTCTATAGCGCCAATTCAGCAGCGGCACGCAAGTCTGTTAAAGCTCAAATTGCCTCGTGAACCTACAGAGACGGTCCCGTTGAGAGTTCAGGCAAGAGGCCAATGAGCTTGTGAGTGACGCAGCGGGGTCGCAGGTGCTAAATCAGCGGTTAACATCGGGCTTCCATTGGGCAATGCACGCTTGAAGTTTGTGCTTGAACTTGCACTTGGGCTCCATGCAAATGATGCAGCAAGGATAGAGGAGGACTCTTCATGATTGCGGCGTCATGTCTGGTTGCTTTTCTATAATCAAAGTTCTACAGCCTCTCGTAACACAGTCCGCGACAACTGTTTGGAGCAATGAATGGAGCACTTTGCTCTCATTTCTGAAGTTTTAGTCCAAAAGTCCAGAGTCAATCAATAATCATCCCACACCATCAAGTGTGGGACTTGCAAAGTGTGCAAAACTGAAGGAGGGGTTTGCTTCAGCTTCAGTTCCCTTCTTTCTCCTCTAGGATTAAGAAAACGAGACTCATCCGCCGCCCTTTCTTTCCAAAACTCCACTTTGCGACGGTGCGTTTTCTGCGTTTCCCATCTAAGATCCACATGCCCGTGCACACTTAGCCTCAGTTCAATTCGTGTTTTCCTTCTCTTCCTTCCCTCCAAATCTTAAAAACGCACAAACTTCAGCGCGAGCACACGTCTCAGTCATCTGCCTCCATTTCTGTAGAAATGTCGCCGCGCTCATCGAAGATGAGTGAGCGAGTGGGTCGCTCGATTGGAGATCAGATCGCACGAGATAAAGGCAGACGTCCATCCCCCTCCCCTTCTCAGTCATCCAAGCGGCCTCCAGGACCTCCCAGGCGATGGAGGTTTGGCAAGGGACAACCATCCTGGAAACCCAGAAGCAGACAGCTGCGATATGCGAGCGAGCGGCTCACATGGAACTGTTCATGACAGGAAGTCTCATGAGTGTGCTCCAGTTTCAAGTCTCAAGCAAAGTACACTTCGTTTATGTGGTGGTGCCAGCACTTTTGCCTTTGGAGGCGTTTACTCCGTGGTGCTTAGGAGTGGGGCGTTGATAGCGGCTGTCCTGCGTGAGTATTGCGCTGCTTGGATTCTTAAAATGTTTGCCACAATTCTGTCAGTTGCTTTGTTTCGTCCAGTGTGCAAAATGTAAAAAGTGCCTGCACATCGTGTGTGGGTTTGTCTCAAGTCGCTGAAACAACTACTTTCACAAAGAAAAGCTGCTGGCACAACATATTTGATATCCATCCGGATAGCCTTGACGCACAGTCAGTTTGCCACAGTTTCAGTAAAGCACCAGCTGCTCATGATCATGTCATCCCGGATACTTGTACGTATAGTACGTATAGCCATGTTTTGGAATGCAAATTGATTTCTCAAGTGCGCTCAGTATTATATTCAAAGACTGTGACTCCAGCTGGTTTCCACACGATGAGCTGAAATAGAGGCAGAAAGTCCCTCGTCACAAAACCTGAACTTGCCCCTGGCTCACAACTCTCCAAGTCGCAGAGCCGCTGCTGCTTGGAAGATCAGGAGAGTGAGATTTGCCTCCGGTTGAACTTGGCGGCAGATGGCGTCATAGCGCAGCCACCGAACGCGTATGTAGCTCCTCGCGCTTCGGTCTGGATCTCTTCCGAAATCTGGCGGTCTGTTTCGAATTGCACCTCCAGTCGATTCGTTTCAACAACGTGGTGCAGCGTCATTCCTGAAGGAGAGGTCCGTTTCGAGTTGGCTCCTTTTTGAGCGAGCGAGCGCGGTGTGCTGTGCTGCATCGTTTGAGTTGGCTGGCTGGGCGGTGCGTTGCGCAATGCACTGCATTGCACTGCATGGCACACACGATCGAACGGCTGGGCGTCAACTTGAACTCTCTGATCTTCAACTGCTGCGCTCGCTCGCTTCTCTCCACGCAATCAGGATTAACGCACCGTTGACTTCAGCTTCAGACTTCAGCCTTCTCGGCTGAGGTTTTGGCTTCCACTACTCCTCCTTCCCGGTCGCTGGCTGGCTGGCCGGTTCCGATCGCGCGATCATGCCATCCGCTGCGTCCACCCTGCTGACCCTCCCGGCGCTCTCTTGCACGGGATTAGACACGGTTTAATCATTCAGCGCATGCACGACGACCCTCCGCAGTCAGCCTTCCTCTCGTTCATTCCCCAATTTGCGAGCTCTGCGACGACGCCGGAACCAGCCAGCAGCAGCAGCCTCTAAGCCACCAAGCCTCCTCGCGCCAGCAAACATCACACCGGAACACCGCAGGTCGTCGTACAACAAGACCAAGACTCAAGATGGCTACCAGAGAACCAGTTGACGACTCGTCCTACCTCAAAGTCGAGACCCCCAACCACCTGCAGCAGGCGACGTTCGATGTCGAATACGTCGCGGTGCAAGATGACTCGCCGTCCAAGCCCACGTACGTGCTTTACGTGAGCGTGGTGCTCTCGCTGCTCCAGGCATTCCAGTACGGTTGGGCCACCGGCCAGGTCAACCTCAAGACGTACAACAACACGGAGCTGTGCGAGGCCGTGCCGATCAAACCAGGCACGTGCGTCATGTTCCCAGGCCACACGCACACCCAGTGGACGTTTCTCGTGAATGCCTGGGTCGTCGGAGGCATGTTCGGCAGTCTGCTGAGCGCCAAGCCCTCGGACACGTACGGCCGTCGCCGCACGCTCTGGTTCAACGGCATCATCATGATCATCAGCGGCATCGTCGAGATGACCTCGCAGAACATCTGGCAGTTTGTCGTCGGCCGCTTCATCGCTGGTATCGCCTCGGGTTTCGCCACGGGCATCACTGGAGGCTACATCTCGGAGATCTCGCCGCCGCACCTTCGCAGCACCTTCGGCACGGGCTTCCACTCGATGCTCGCGCTTGGTATCCTCGTGGTCGCGATCTCTTTCTTCTTCCTTGACACGGGCAATGGCTGGCGCTACGCCGCGGCGGTGCAGATCGTC
Organism: Globisporangium spiculum; assembly: GCA_023335655.1. NCBI lineage: Eukaryota > Oomycota > Peronosporomycetes > Pythiales > Pythiaceae > Globisporangium > Globisporangium spiculum. The sequence goes on along the minus strand of JAADVO010000224.1, from coordinate 7,337 downwards.
ATCGGTGGCGCGTTCATGTTCCTGGCGCCGATCTTCATGGTGGAGAGTCCAGCATGGCTGCTCGCCAAGGGCAAGAACGCCGACGCTGAGAAGGAAATTGCGCGCTTGTACGGCAAGGAGCACGTGGCCAAGGCGCTGGCCTGGATGCAGCCAGCGCGTCCGAACGCGTCCACCAACTTTTTCAGCAAGGACCTGGAGCAGTCCAAGAAGGATACGGTTGCGGAGGAGAAGGGCTTCTGGACGATCTTCGAGCCGCAGTACCGCCGTCAGCTCATCATCGCCGTCGCTGTCTCGGCGTTCCACCAGGTCACGGGCATCAACGCCGTCATCTTCTACTCATCGTCGATTTTCTCGACTGCCGGCATCAGCGACCCTCGTGTCGGTACGCTCATCGTCGACATTGTCAACATGCTGCCGACGCTGATCTTCGGCATGGTCGCGAAGCACTTCAAGACCCGCACGATGCTGCTCGGTGGCTCGTTCATCATGCTCGTGTGCGCCATCGTGATGACGTTCACGCTCATCTACGGTGTCAACAGCGTCTCGGTGGCGTTCACGGCGATCTACGTCGGCGCGTTCGGTGTGAGCTTCGGACCACTGGTCTGGTCCGTCACGGCCGAGCTGTTCCCAATGGGGATCCGCTCCAGCGCCGTGTCGCTCTGCATGACGGTGATGTGGATCGCGAAGCTCATCGTGGGCGTTGGCTACCCGTACCTGAACGACGCGATCGGCAACTACTCGTTCGTGCCGTTCATGGGCACGCTCGCCATCGCGATCACGTTCATGTACTTCATGGTGCCGGAGACGACGAACAAGACGATTGACGAGATCCAGCAGGAGTTCAAGGCGCTGCGCGAGAAGAAGAAATAGAGCAGTCTCTCTCCTTGGAGTCTCTCTCTTTCTCTCAACCCCAGTGAGGAAAAAGTCAAACTGGTGGTGGTCTCCGCAAAGTACAATAGAGTGTGAAGCAATTTGTTTTTCCCCAATCAATCAATCATGTGAACCTGACTTAACTGCAACTTCAACCTTGCTTCCTCAGTCATCTTTGAGCACGTGGATGCGGTTGGTGTGTTGGCGTTTTCTTCAACTATTTGCTCGCTTCTCCTCAAGGTCAGCCTCAGTCTCAGGATCTCCAAGGAACGAGGGCTTGATATGTAGGATAGGCAGGCAACCTCCAATAACTGGCGCGAGAACACTCATCCTTCAGCTTTGCCTCTCGCCCTACTTCAGCCTTTGAGTACTGTAATAGGGGAGCTCCCCTACAGGCTCCCTCGAAACAGTCCCTCCGGAACTGCAACCAGGAGATGTACACTGATCAGTGGAAAGTAGATCGGCTGTTCCGGCTCAACGATCGGCCGCTTTTGGCAACAGTAATTTGACCCCGCACCACTTATTACTGGAGGTATGCACTTTTTTGCAGTCAAAGATTCCTGAAGCAGGCTAAAAAAATACTAAACGCGCTCATTACACTGCGCTAAAAACACTTTGAGACTGGGTAAATGAGCTCTACGACGACAGCTGTGCACTGCCGTCATATCCATTCATTAGCTCAGAGCTCCGCTCTCCGCCAGTATGAATGCTCCAAATGATGACTGCCTCTGGAGTGATCATCCAAGCACGGAGGCCTCAAGAAGATGCACAGTTTGTGAATTGCATTCTCAACAGACTACCAAGAGCCGTTTCTGCTGGAAGCATAGGCACGTACACACTTGTGTGTTTGTAGGCAGTCGCCAAGTTGTCCCAAGCGGAATACTGGTGAGGCTGGGATTTGTGTACATTTGTGGTCGCGAGGTAGTCGAACGATTGAATCTTCTGTATCATACTGCTACACATTAGTTAGTACTAGCATGCGATAGAGTCGTGCATCGACCGCGTGCTTTCGGTGGCCTTTTCAAAGCAAAGATCTTGATCCTCGCTTGCGTTTGTCTCTTTCTCGCTACTGATGAGCCACATGCACGCTTCTTCTGACGCCCTCCCCTGAGCATCAGTACTGTATGCTGAAATAATGACTGCTGTTTGGCTGCGCCATTGCGTGCGACTTTCGCCAAGCAGAGGCTCAGACGGCTCAGATCGAAAGGCGAGCAGATCGGCATCTACAAAGCGCCTACTTCTGCGTGCGTTGATTTGTTGGCATAAAAGTAAGTCCTCTTGATAGTTATAATATCAGTCTTTGAGAGAACCTCCTATGCTTGCAGGGGAGTGCAGGACCGCAACCGAGTGCTCCAGCACCTAAAACCTTTTTAAATCAATCAATCGTTCGTTTGCTTGAAACTGTTGATCGAATTCGAGAGGTAGCGACCACCTCAAGATCTGAGAAGGGCCAAGCACCTGAGTGTCCCCATCTCAAGGAAAATTGGAATGTTTGTCACTTCTTCAGTTTTCCGACGGTTGTCCCATCCGTTTTACGCGTAAAACCATGATTTTACGCGTAAAAATGAGTCGACGCACGAAAAATGACGCTAAAAAAGCGTAGCTCTTTCGCTTCCCGTCCCCTGGCTCAGAGTCGACTTGTGCAACGAGGATTTGCTTTGCCCAAACTTGACCTCGTTGAAGTTGTGTGTATTTTTCTTGAGCTAGCAGCCACAATCCTGGCACATCGGTTGAGTATCTGCTGGTATTCATTTGCTGAGTCGATACGGGAGCCCAAAAGAGTGCACGCAATACGAAAGGGTCTTAGGTGCTGTAATCCCCTGTCTGCTGCACCGGCACACAACCGGTTGCTAGGGAACGGAGCGGAGCCCTAGGGGAATAAACGAGTTGATTGTCGTGATTTCGCGGGTTCAACGATTCTGCGGCCTCTGTGACCTCATCATCCAGCTGCGTCACGTCGACTATAGTACAGTACGTTGCCTCCCTTCGGCTGAGGCTAGAATCTCCTTCCCTCTCTCACGCATCACTCTGTTGCGAGATAAGATGGTGCTGGAACATCTTCCGAACATCGACGTTGAACTGTCGAAACTTCAATTTTAGGCAGGGAGTATTGCCAGTAGTGTCGTTTAGTTCCTCCCGCGTTTACTCCCATTTCCCTCCTACTGTTGTCTCGTGAGGGAGACTAAGCGGGAGCACCCTCCTCCCAAGCGACCTAGGTCTTTACTGTGCGAAACAACGTTGCGGGGAGTTTAATCTCTTGTCGTCTTCCACTTCGCTTCCTCTCACTTTCGAATTCACCCACTTCGAGTCACCACCCCCACCTTCTCAACCTTCTTGCCCTCTCAAGTTACCCTCAAGCTCCAGCGTATCAACATGGCGGCTTCGACCAGACAAGGTGCCCAGCAAGGACCAGTCGACGACTCGTCCTACCTCAAGGTCGAGACCCCCGGCGCCGCGAGCAACCACCAGCACGACGTCCAGTACATCGCAGCAGACGATGAGACGCCGTCGAGACCCACGTACGTGCTCTACGTGAGCGTGTTGCTGTCGTTCTTCCACGCGTTCCAGAACGGCTGGTCCACGGGCCAAGTCAACCTCAAGACTTACAACAACAAGCACACGTGCGCCGCCGACCCCATCGTGCCGGGCACGTGCGTCATGTTCCCCGGCCACACCACCACGCAGTGGACCTTCCTCGTCAACGCGTGGATCGTCGGTGGCATGGTCGGCACACTCGTGTGCGCGATCCCGAACGACCGCCTCGGCCGCCGCCGCACGCTCTGGCTCAACGGCATCACGATGATCGTCGCCGGCGTGGTCGAGATGACGGCCAATAGCATCTGGCAGTTCACTGTCGGTCGCTTCATCGCGGGTCTCGTGTCGGGCTTCGCCACAGGCGTCACTGGAGGCTACATCGCCGAGATCTCGCCGCCGCACCTGCGCAGCACGCTCGGCACGTGCTTCCACTTGGCGCTCACAACCGGTATCCTCGTGGTCGCGTGCACGTTCTTCTTCCTGGACACGAGCAATGGCTGGCGGTACTCTGCAGCGGTGCAGGTCGTGCTCGGTGGCGCGTTCATGCTCCTGGCGCCGATCTTCATGGTGGAGAGCCCAGCGTGGCTGATCTCCAAGGGCCGCCACGCGGACGCCGAGAAGGAGATCGCGCGCCTCTACGGCAAGGAGCACGTGGCCAAGGCGCTGCAGTGGATGCAGCCGCCGCGCGCCAACATGTCCACCAACTTTTTCAGCAAGGACCTGGAGCAGGCCAAGAAGGACGCCGCTGTCGAGGACAAGGGGCTCGCCGCCATCTTCGAGCCGCAGTACCGCCGTCAGCTCATCATCGCCGTCGCCGTCTGCGGCTTCCACCAGGTCACGGGCATCAACGCCGTCATCTTCTACTCATCGTCGATTTTCTCGACTGCCGGCATCAGCGACCCGCGCGTGGGCACGCTCATCGTCGACATCATGAACATGTTCCCCACATTCCTCTTCAGCCTCGTCGCGAAGCACTTCAAAACCCGCACGATGCTGCTCGGCGGCTCGCTCACCATGCTCGTGTGCGCCATCGTGATGACGTTCACGCTCATCTACGGCGTCAACAGCATGTCGATCGCGTTCACGGCCATCTACGTCGGCGCGTTCGGTGTGAGCTTCGGACCGCTGGTCTGGTCCGTCACGGCCGAGCTGTTCCCGGTCGAGGTGCGCGCGAGCGCTGTGTCACTCTGCATGAGCGTCATGTGGATCAACAAGCTCATCGTGGGCGTTGGCTACCCGTACCTGAACGACGCGATCGGCAACTACTCGTTCGTGCCGTTCATCTGCATGCTCACCATCGCCTGGACCTTCATGTACTTCATGGTGCCGGAGACGACGAACAAGACGATTGACGAGATCCAGCAGGAGTTCAAGGCGCTGCGCGAGAAGAAGAGGTAGACGCGTTGGTGTGTGACGTGTGGCACGTAGGTGTGCGGCTTTTCTCTATGTTTCCCTTTTTCTTGGCGCTCTTTCTTTTTCTGTGTGCATGCATCAGTAAATGTTGTTTTTGCAATACGAAGACGCACCATTTTATTCTGTTTGCCGTGCTCGTTGAGCTATGCGGAAGTTTGCAATCATGCCGCAGGATGTGTGTGAGGAGCGTCACAACACTAGTGGGCACTTGGGTATTGCTTCAACAGGCTAGCGGAAAAATAAAACATGGCAGGGCACGCAGGTGAAAGAATATACAACAAAGTCATACCCAGACGAAGACACAGGGGTGGACACATTTGCATAAACTGTGGGGGAAAGCTATAAGGTTAAAGAAGAGGAGCACGGAAAATCGATACAAATGAATAAGAATCGTACAGCACCAGTAGCCGTCCACTTAGTTGCTCTTCGAATGGCGCTGTTGGTGCTTGATAGGTAGCTGTTGGACATAGATTCGCTCTCTCTCTCTCTCTCTCTCACTGTCTGTCTGTGAGTCTCCCTTCACACCACTATGGCAGATCCCATCGCCAGACCGTCGCGTCGTCCGAGCAGCTGATGAGTGTCCGTCCACTGCGGCTGAAGCAGACCTGGCGAATCGTGTTCTTGCAATTACTGTGCGTGAGCTTGCAGATCGCGCGCTCGGCCTCCGAGTCTAGGTCGAACACGCTCACGACCCCTTTTTTGTTGCCCACCGCGAGCACTTCGAGCTGCGAGTCGAGTCCAAACTTCATGAACCAAAGCTCGGCGTCCTTGAACTGGTACTCGCGCAGCACGGTCACGGCGTCCTTGCCGCGCGATGGGTTCGGCTTCCAGAAGATCACCTTGTGGCCCGTGGATTTGGACAGCACCAGATCCCCGACCATGCGCACGCAGTCCACGTAGTCAGCGTGCACCTTGCTCGTGCAGAACGCTGGGAACTGAACGAACTTGGTGTCGAACGGCCGGTCTTTTGGACGCGGCTCCGTGTACGACTTGCTGATCGCGGTCTGCACCACCTCGTCCTCCAGGTCCCAGATCTTCACAGTGTTGTCCATGCCCGAGGACACAAAGCACGAGCCTTTCAGGTGGATGTCAAGACTTAGCACTTCATCGCGGTGGCCCAAGTGGCCCGCAAAGATCGCCACGCATACGCCCGTGAGCGTGTTCCAGAGACGCACGGACTCGTCTTTGCCCGCCGAGAGTAGCAGACTCGGGTCCACGGGGTGGAACTTGAGCTCGTTCACGCTGTTGCCGTGGCCCGAGAGAACGGTCACGACCGACTGCGTCACACAGTTGAGCACCTTGATGTGGCCGCGGAAACCGGCGGCAGCGAGCAACGGCGAGCCCGTGAGCACGTCCACGGTCCACGCCGCCGTGAAGTACTGCTCCTCCGCGTCGCCGTCGCAGTACACCTGGACGACATCGAGGCCGCCGTTCTCCAGGCACTCATAGATCGTGATCTATATAGGGCAATGGAAACATAGGTGAGTTAAGTTATGACTAACATATACACGATCAGACGGAATGCTAAACCATGGATGGACGGACGTACGCGGTTGCCGCCGACGGCCGCGAAGATGCGCTCGAACGCCGGCAGGATATCGCAGAACGTGACGCAGTAGATCGCCTTGCCATGGTCCTCTCGCGCGAACGCTGTGCAGCATAAGTAAAGAGCAGTACACAGAGTCAGTTAGCTGTATATCGCTCCATTAAGCCATCAACGCAATCGATGAAGGCTCGCCAAATTCATACTCACAGGAGAACTTGTAGCCCTTCTTGCGCAGGCGCGGCAGGATGGACGCGGCGTTGAGCGGGAGCGCGTCCTCTGGCTCTGGGGACGCTGCTGGTGGCGAGGCAGCGACTGCTGTCTGCGGAGGAGCAGAGTTTGCCGCTGCTGCTGCTGCTGTTGCTGCTGCTACTGCTGGGGCCGCCGGGCTGGGGCTGCGCTCGACGTCAGGCTCCGCGCTCATTCTTGTGCTTTTTTGTGAATGAGCGCGCCAATGAGTGAGCCACGAGGTTTCATGGCGTGGACACATCAATTACTAAAAAACGCCATTTTTATTTAGGGTAATCTAAGCTTTACACAACTCCAAATTAGTGAAATTATGTTTGAATATAAACCTTAAAGATTGCGTCAGCCCTCGGATAACATATGTAAGAAGTTGTCAGAATGTAGTTAGAGATGTTGTCCGAAGAGGTCTGCCGAAGTCGCTTGTGCGTCAGTCACTCCTCAGTCAACATTCACGATAATTTGTACCAATAATAACCTACACGATATCCTACGGTGAGTGCTATCTCTTCTGAAGCTGCTACAGTATGACTTTTGGTCAATGGATCGAATACGCGGCGCTTCATTTTATCCGGAAAACAGTTCATCTCAATAGGCAACACTCTCAAAAAGTGAGTAATTTCGATTGACAGATGAATTCGCGAAAATCGAAGTCTTTTCCGTAAATGTTTAAAACTACCATTTTGGTTCGATTTTGCGAAATTGGACAAACATGTTTCGCAAATACTCGGTT
>JAADVO010000223.1:0-43249 GCA_023335655.1 Globisporangium spiculum | reverse complement strand
TCTTCTAACACTGTCCGCTTGTATTTGTATATATATATGTGTGTGCTTGTGCCAGAGTGTCGTGTTCAAAGTCAGAAATCTCGTGCTCCAGCAGCTCGGTCTCCTCTGGCAGAGTCTCGAGTAGGGTCAAAGTCGCTCGTGCTTATTCACTTACTCACATCGATCATTCTGCTCAACTCGCTCGCGTTGCTGCTGACAGCATGCCTCATGAGGTGTCAAAGCGGACTCTTCCAAGTCATCGTCGACTGCGTGTACGTTTACAGACAACACAATTCCTGTAACTCGGTGGCTATGAACCTAACCTTGCATCTGACTTATCTGGGTGTCATGCTCAACAGGTCCGACCTCCTCATTGCGGTCGGATTCCCTATGGCCGTTCTGTTATACTGCCTGCTGATATTTGACTTTAACCGGGAGAAGTTTGCGATTAATGAGTCCATTTTTCCGCCCGGACGATTCGAAGTGCATGAGCGCGTGATCGCCAACCCCCTAGGGATCGCGGTGATCCTCGATAGCTTGAACTCGCTGCGCATGCAGCCGGCGCTCGGCTTTTTTACGCAAGTGGGTACGAGCGTGCTGCTGACCGTCGAGCTCGCGGTATTCGTCTCCTACATTCGACGTCCGAAGCCCAAGAAAGAATTGGTCGACATCTTTGATTCACAAATGTATTTCTTTGCTCAGAAACGGAAGAACCCATTTTCGAGTTGACATTCTCGATATTCCGTGTCTTCTCAACCTCACTATTGAACTACCAGTAGGCTACTCTGGCTGGCAACCCAGCCAGGCTTCAACTTCGGGATCGCACGAGTCACCGATTTTCTCGAAGATCTGCCTCTTCCTCATCTCGGCCGGGAAGCCACTGATGTCGCACAGAATCGGCATCATGCGCGGATTGTAGCAGATGCCGGTGACGTTCCCGGGTCGCACGCACTGGCGGTATAGCGTGCCATTGCATTGCGCCGAGTCTTCTGGGGATGGGAAGTTGATGCTTCGAGCTTGGTCGTAGGGCAAATCAGCGCATACACTGGCGGGAAACTTGGCAAAAGCTCTTCGGGTCGCATCGGTGGCGATCTTGTCGGTTCGATTCACCGGCAGACAATGGATAACTGGGTCTTCCCATATGGCGTGAACCGCGCAAATCGGCATACTTGGGTCGCACTTGTTGTCCAGGAACCCGTTGCAGCACATGGTGCCTCGGTACGCGATCACAAAGTCAATTAGGTTTGTGAGCGGAGCCATGTCGGGGAAAGTATCCATCGTTGGCATGACCGTGAGAGTGAGCTGCTCCAGCTTTGAGAGACTAGTGAACACCGGTAGCTCTTCTAGTTGCAACAGCAGTGCGAGTGTCAATGAACGCAGGTTCACGAGTCCTCGGAAAATTGGGAGATGCTTCAGCATGATGTGGACGCCGAGATGAATAATTGTAAGCAAGTTCATGTCGTCGAAGAGGTCGTCGGGTAGCGAAGAGAGGCTCGACACGAAGAGCTTACCCTCAATATGCCTATCATGGACATGCAAAGCGAGGATAGTCAGATCAGATTGTCTTGTCAGTATTGCAAACCAAACAATATAGCAACACCAACGGTTTGCTTACAAGTACTCGAGTTTTGTGAACTCCTTGGCCCAGGTCGGTAGCGTCTCTGTGTGCGTGTAGAACAGCGATCTGTGGGCAGCACCAAACCAGTACGAATGTTAACTATAGGTGCATGTTGGTCAGGTATCCCAAAGCATCACGCGCAGCATACATGTGCTTCATGTTGGTGCATCGCCTGAGCTCATCCGGGAGCTCTGACAAGTATCGGTTTGTGAGCTGCAGCGTCTGCAGATCTCCAGTCGAGGCCAGTTGCGCCACTTTCTCGGTCACGTTCTTTGGTATCAACCACTCTGCAAATGTCTTTGGTGCTACTTCTTCATCAACGAGCGTCAGACATGGACACTGCATCTTGTCCCCTTCTCGGGTCTTTGTCCACCGGAATGCGTGCACGATGCACTCTGCATGGGGCAAACATGCGAGCTCGGAAGTGGCAATACTCTTGGAGACGAACACAGCAATCGCAATGGGCACCATCACAAACAGGAGGGCTACAGAGTGTCGACACGGATACACACTCTGGTGCTTGTCTGTTGGCTTGCGACTGACACTCACCAGCCGGGCAAATTGGTGGCACAACGCAAGATTCGTGCCGACACGCGTGAAAAAGTTGAGCGCCGAGCGAATGCGAAGCGAGTTGAGACTCGTGAGCACGTTTGCAACTTGCACGGGGTTCGCGATCACGCGTGCCTGTCGCTCGAACTGGCCGGGAGGAAAGATGGAGGTGTTGATCGCGAGCCTCTCGCTGTTAAACTCAAAAGTCGAGAGGCAGTACACGACGACGATCATGGGGAACCCCACCGCGATCAGAAAGTCGAACCTACTCCACATGATTTTCCAACAGCTTAACATCAGATTGGTTCTAACCGCTCAGGCACGAAGTAGTACCGCGAAAAGGAAATGTACTTACATGCAGTCGGCCAGGGCTTGGAAGAGCCTGGTCTGGAATCGCTTCACGCACATCATCAAGGCGCACGCGGTTGCATTGAGCGCGATGATAGCTGCCAGCAGGTAGATCAGCACGACCGGGTATCCGTTCTCGAGACACTGCACGAGTAGCGTGAGTTGAAGCGCGAGGTCGAAGACTTTGATCCCTACACTCTATCGACATTTCCCAAGAAGATGGTTAGTGTTGAAGCCCACTCCCGCAAATTGCATTGTTAGGTGCAACTTTACCACATATTTTCGAGTCTGGCTCGTCTCAACCGCCATATCCATGACCAAGCGCGCTGCCAGTTTGGTGAGTCGTCTTCGCATCGGGTCTCGCTCGATCCGCGCGATTGAATCATGCACAGTCGACTTGAACGAGTCAATCATTCGGTGTGCGAACTTGAAGCGACTCACGCTCGACGCTACCACCGTCGCCTGATTCCTCCACATCGCCACCTTGAGAAGGATGAACAGGTAGCCAGCAAGTACGACCGTGAATCCGATCACGCTCGCGTACTTCATCGAAGTCGTTGGATCGATCAAGAGCCAGAACGAGCCGTTGTCGTAGCTCTCGGTCTTCATGATATGGTTGACTGTCGCGTTCGGATACACGCTTAGAAGCACGAGCCAGATCGTCCACGTGATGCACCCAAGCACCACAACGCTGATAGTGAAACGCCCAAGAACACCTCTCTCTATGGATGCATGATACTGGAGATTTGTGGTCGAGCCTGGCGCAAGGTCGCCGTACTCCGGCACGACCTTCAAGGCATTGCTGATCAAACTCACAGGAGGCGTCCCTACATGTTGATTGTTGGTCGGGTGCACAGCTGACGAGCTTTGGTGCATGTTGAGTGGGCGAAGTTGAGTTGCTTTCAACTCAAGACGGATCTAGAGAAATCCCGGAAATGGATAGCAATTCGGTTGTATTCCTGGCCATCATCTGATAGCAGCACGCATCCGTTTTACAAACTGGCCCGAGCTATTTGGGGCCAATGTCCTGCCTGCCAAAGTGCCAAGTAGAGCGAGCATCATCACTTAGGCTACAATTTCTGCGCTATTTGTGTTCGGGGAGCATGAGACTAGGGAGGGATTCAAGAACGTTGAATTTTCACATTCAATACCACCGGAAAAGATTGGAGGCACCGCTGTTATGTGTGTTAAAGTAGCTTCTACAGTCTGTTGCAGCGTTGCGATCGGGTTTGAACGATCTACAAGAAGTTAGGAGCGGAAGAGTCGACAGTAGCCTTCGAACCCTTCGTATTATTCTGCGAGATCTCAGATACTCAACACCACCGCAAGAGTACAACCACGGGAGAACTCATCAAGCTATTACCCTGAAAGATCAAAGACTGTATGCAAGTATCAAGACTGTGATCCTTGTGTCCCTGGACGAGACGTGGGATGCATACCGAAATGTACACTTGTAGTTGGTATCTTGGGACTTCAGTTGTTGCACGGTTCATACCGATGTGTCACTGAATACTCACAAAAAAGCTGGTTAATCCAGCAAACAAATGCGTCTATAAAGCTGCGTGTTGTGTTGTGTCTACTCGGCGCCCAGCGAAATCTGCTAGCTTATCTAAACATCGTCTATGGAACCTGGCAGCCGAGCCATTTTTTTACCTCTGGGTCGCACGGGATTCCGACGCTCGTTGCGATTTGTCTCTTCCTCATCTCAATCGCGAAGACGCCATCGGAGCAGGAGATCGCCATCGTGCACAGATTGTAGCAGATGCCCGTGCGATTACCATCCATTTCACACTTGCGATACATGGTGCTGTTGCATTTTGACACGTTTATTTCCGATGGATACTGCCTCTCTTTGACGGTTGGCGCAGCCGACTCGCTGCACCGAGTACGGGAACTTGGCGAGCAGATTGCGGGCCGCTTCAGTTGCAAACCTGTCAGTGCGGTTTACTGGCAAGCACGCAGCTGGAGGGATTTGCCAGGACGGGTCCAGGTAGCATACGCGCTTGCTCGGATCGTACTCGTTGTCCAGGAATCCGTTGCAGCTCATCTGGCCGCGAGATGAGATGACAAGTTCCATCAGATTGCGAATCGAAGCCAGGTCTGGGAGAGCATCGATTGTAGGAACGAGAAGGAGAGCCAGTCGCTCCAACTTCACGAGACTGGAGAAATTTGGGAGCTCTTCAAGCTTCAGTAGGAAAGCCAGTGTCAGGGACTGGAGATTCACGAGTCCGCGGAAACTAGGCAAGCGTCTCAAGTTTGGATGGGCCCCGAGATGCAGGAACAAGAGCGAGTTCATATCCTCGAAGAGGTCCTCTGAGAGGGGCTTAAGGCTCGCGATGTCGAGTCCTCCTTCAATGTGCCTAACAACAGAGGAACAGCAGCGCGATATGAACTTAGCTAGTTCAGAGGATAGTGATAGGCGGCTATATACTCGGGTGTACGCACAGTGCCTCTAGCTGTGTGAGTTCTTTGAACCACGAGGGCAAAGACGTCGTATGAGTATACGAAAGCGCTTTGTTGCCATCAAACCAAACCGGAAACCACAAATTAGCCAGGTATTCTAGACACTTGAAGACGGGTCATGAGGGAATTTACATGTATTTCAGGTTCTCACATCGCCTGAGTTCCAGCGGTAGCGTCGGCAGAAGTTGATTTGTGAGCTGAGCGGTGCGAAGATCACCTGGCGAAGCCAGCTGAGCCACTTTCTCGATCACGTTCTTCGGATTTTGCCACTCTGCGTACGTCTTCGGAGCAAGTTCTACATCGATGAGTGTCAGGCACGGACATTGGGTCTCGTCATCCCCGTCGTGCACGTTGACACATCAGTACGCGTGAGTCACGCACTCTGGATAAGAGGAGTATGCAGATTTCTACAGCTGGGTGCTCTTCGAGACGTACACAACCACCGCGATTGGCAAGAGCACAAACGCGAACATCACTGGGTGCCGAAACGGATACACGCTCACACGTCGCTGACTCCCAAAGTGACCGTGAATCCGGCTCACGAGGCTGATAAAGTGGAGGCACAGCGAGAGGCTCGTGCCGATCCGTATGAAGAAGCTGAGTACAGACCGGGCACGAAGCGAGTTGACACTCTCGAGTACAACTGCAATCTGCACGGGGTCTGCGACCACGCGCGCGTCTCTTTCGAACCGCCCCGGAGTGAAAACTTCTTCGTTAATCACAAACTGCTTCCTGTCAAAGTTGAATGTCGAGAGGCAGTGGACGACCACGAGCATCGGAACCCGATAACGACTATGAGGTCGAATCTGTACGGAAGAGAGATGTTAGAGTCAACACATACCTTCAAGCCTATCGAGGTAGGCATACCCCTCGCAACGAAGGCTCCACTTACATGCAGTCGACGAGCACTTGGAAAGGTCCTGACTGAAGTCTTTTGAGCCCCATCATGAATGTGCAGGCGACTGAGTTGAGAGCGGCGGCGGTAGTGAGCAAATAGATCAGTGCCAGTGGGAATCCGTCCTCGAGGCATTGCACGAGGACCACAACTTGGAACACGAGCTCTGTCACTTTGAGCCTGACGTTCTACGCCAACGTTTCCACGAGCAACATCATGTGAATGAAGAGTATAGCTAGCATATTAACGCAGAGTTCAAAGAGTCCATTTACCAGCGATTTCCGTGCGGCGCTGAACTCCGACATGACGTCAGCTGTGAACAGCGCTGCGTGCTTTGCCATCGGCCGCTGCTGCTCACTCTGAGCAATCTCCTCAATCGATCTGTGGAAACTCGACGTGATCGACTCGAGCGCCCTGTGCGCTAGGCTCAGTCCACTTGCTCCTACCGGTGGGCCGAAGCGCTTCCGCAGCAGCTTCGCAACGACGATGAGATAGCCGAAGAGCACGCTCGTGAATCCCAAGACGCCGGCGGTCTTTAGTGTGTTTGTTGGCTCAATGAGGAGCCAGAACGAGCCATTGTCGTAGCTCTCGGTCTCTGGATACTGAAGCGAGCCTACCAGACAAGAAACGATCTTTCCCTTGATATGTGGGATGTGCCGCGTCGCGAGATCCAATGTCTGCGTCTAAACACGAAACCAGAGACCCCCACAAGAGAACATGCATCAACATGAAGTACATGTAAGTGTCACCATCAAAGCCTCTCTCTGCTCACTTATCGTGTACTTAATGTGATATCGCAACTTTTAACAATGGTTGGTCCATGTGGTTGCACTACCTCCAGCTCGCTCTTCTACACACACATACACACACTGCGACCTTATCTCCTTAGTTTCAGGAGCTCTCGCAGCTCGAATTCTTGCACGCAACCATGCACTGTTGGTATCTTGAGGGAGCTCTCAATATCGCGAGCCTCAAGCCCCTCCCAGACGGCCTCTTTGACAAGATGCCCTCGTTCACCTTCCAGCACATTAAATCCCACAAAGCCTGCGCCATCTACCGAGTTTCCGCGGGTTCCTGGATAACGGGTTTGACTTGAGCCATCCCTTGTATCGCTTGCATCCGTTCTGGAACAATCGACTCATCACTTGCTTGCCAGTAAAACACACCGACAGGATCGCGACGGACGCGACGAGAAAATGGATCTCGATGTTCCCTCTCGCGCGCCCAAATACCATAGACCCTCTAGACAAGAAGGAGCAGCTTCCATCCGAAGCAGACGTCCGTGCTTGCAACGGGTTTGCGCACAAGAACGAAATGTAGCCATGTATCTCTTATAACCGGCTCGGACTCGGACCGCAACTGGTAATACCCTTATCCTGTTCATTTTTGTAGATATCTCATTTTTAAAAAAGTGAGGGCTTTATAATAAAAGTAATGAGTATTATTTACATAAATGAGCATACCCGTCCGCTTACAGTTTACGCGTTGCCCAAAAAGCCGCTTGGATTTTTCTCATTTATGTTTGACAAGTCAAAAGCTACGAGCAAATACGAAAATGAGCGACGTTACGAAAAGCAGCCTCGCCGCGGCGGCGATTGACGCGCGCGCCACGACGCTGCTGCGAGACGCCGCGACGCGCTGGCTTGTGAAAGAGGAGCTCGCGTTCCTGCTGCTGCACCACGTGCAGCTGCGTGCCCTGTCGATCTACCACCAGCTGCAGACACAGCCACCGAGTACGTCGTCTATCTCTCGAATGTGTTTTGCTCCGTCTCGACACGTCACGTGCTCCAAACAGCACGCCTTGAGTTATTATGACAATATGTGGGTGTGCATGCTAACGAGCGTGTTGTGTATACGTGTGTGCTTCTCTATGTGTGTGCTGTGTATTTGTGTGTGTAGGTGGACGTCTGCTACTGTATGACACGAGGGACGTGCCCGATTTCAAGAAGGACGGCTGGCAGTGGCAGAAGCGGAAGGACCAGTCCGGGCGGGTGGGTGATTAACTAGCGAGAGAGGCGGTGTGTTGGTGATATCGGAGTGTTACTCATGCGAATATGGCACTGTGTGTGCGATGTGATATATTTGTGTTTGTAGATTCGAGAAGACCGCGCCAAGCTGGTGATCAACCGTGAAGTGATCGTATTGGGCACTTACGTGCACTCGTCCGATGTTGCGGTGTGTTGTTGATAGCAGACAACGCTTTAAGGGCGAGTTGAGGTGGAACACTGCTGACCATCACTCTCTCTTTTCTCTTCTCTCTGTATGAATGCACAGACTTTCCACAGACGGAGCTATTCGCTGCGAGACGCGAATCAGCACATCGTGCTCGTCCACTACTTCGATGAAGCCAACAAGATCGGCAGCACTCAAGGCAGTGTTGGCAGGAGAAGCAATGGAGCAGTCATATTTGCTACATCTTCAGCGTCTGCTTCTCAGAAAGGGAATGGCACGGCAGCAGCAGCAGCAGCAGTGATGGCAAAGGGACTCAAGCGCGCGCTTCCTGTGTCGAGAAACAGCGTCTCGCCTTTCATTCCCAGTACGATGGCGCCACAGTTTCCAATCAAGACAGAGGTACAGCAACCCGAGATTGTATCAGAAGAGAGCGTCGACGCGATCATGAACAGTACGTATCATCTACCCTGGGTTTTTCGGCTCGCATCCGAGAGATGTGGGTATGAATATTTGCTTACGCTCTATATCTATCTATCCCTGCTATGTTATTTCGCTTGCCACCAACCAAAGACTGCTTCGAGATGGACTTCATGCCGCAGTCGGCGCCACGACTGGACGAGCAGTTGCATGATTACGCTACGCGAGATCCAGATTTCGACCTACTGAAGAGTGGTAATATGATGCTGGGAGGGCTCTCGGATTTCAGTGACGAACTGCTGTACCCTGATGCCTCTCCGTCATCGTCTTCATCAGGACACTCCGCAGTTCATACCCGAGGGACGGAATTAAATGCCGCTGTCGCAGTCACTCCAGCGCTGATATCGGACTTTTCACCGGATTGGGATTTCACGGAAGGTGGTGCGAAGATTTTAATTTGCCTCGCGTCTCCGCTTCCTCAGCATGAGGGCCAGTCGAGCATTTTCGTTCAGTTTGGGATTCTAAATCGCGTTCCAGCTGAGAAAATTTCAGATACCGTCGTACGATGTACAGGTGGGTACACGTTTCTCTCTTCGATTTATTGAATTTGGTTTTGCTAAGTTGATGCCCCCTCAATGTTCTACGTTGTCTTTGTTGCTCTATCACAGCGCCTCCATTGAACAAGACTGGAAGCGTTGAGATCTACGTTTGCAGTAGCCAGGACCGGCTTCAACCAGAGTGCACGCAGTTGTCCAGCAAACGGGTGTTCACATACAAGAGCAATCATCAAGCATCTCCGCCTCTTATACCAGCAAACGAGAGCGCAGCAGAGCAGACTAGCTTGAGTTTACATCGTGGAGCGGCGATGAACGAGATTGCTTCTGGGAAGCGAGGACGATCTCCCCGTCACATTGGAGAGCGAGTGCTACTTTCAGATCAGCAGAGTGACAAGAAACGCAGCGCTCGCGCGTTCGAGACGTCAAATCTGTCATCATTTGTCGACACAGATTGTGAGTTACGTTCTCTTCCTCCTCCTATATGTGTTTGGTCTTGTTGCTAACTCTTGTGTGTCTCTTTCTGTACAGTGGACGAACGACAGTGCAAGATCCGAGTGGTCGAGCGGCTTTCCGAATTCCATCACGCGATCTGGACGACCGCATCTCCTGCTGAGCTTCTTGGTGTGCCGAACGGCAGCTCGTTTCTGCCAAAGCCGATAGACATCAAGATCAAAGAGCCCGAAGGCAAAGCTGGACTGTCAATATTGTCTACTGTGACTAATGGCTCCAGCGGCATCCAGCCACCATCACCACCCGCGTCCGATGAGCCATCGCCAACTGATCCTACGACTGCAGGTTTGCTTGGTCTGGATGACTCTACAATTGAGACGCTGAGCGATCAAGATCTCGAGCAACTGTCGGAAAAGCTCCTTGAGCGGGTCGTCCGACAGCTTGTCACCGTCGCTCACACGAGCGAAGAGTTACTGGAAGAGCTCAACTCTCTCGACGAGGCCGGGTTGAGTCTACTGCACTACGTGAGTTTTTACAACTACTCGTCGTTGGTGCCTCTGCTTCTCTCTCACGGAGCCCAGATCAACCAGCAGAGCACACAGGGTCAATCTGCACTGCACTTGGCTGCTGGGTGCGGCCACAAAGACGTCGTCGACGTGCTAGTTCAGTTTGGCGCAGATCTTTTTGCACTTGACTTTGATGGCTTCACCCCAGCCGATCGAGCAGACAAGTCGGAGCATTCCGAAGTCGCTGCGTATTTGCGGCGGCTGATGGGATCTCAAGACGCTGAGCATACCGAAGAGAAACATATGAGGAATAGCCCTTTGCAACCCTCCACGGACGATTTTGCCATGGACATTGACTTTGGCGCCGACAGTTTCGAGAATCTGGAAGGAAACTCGACCAACACGATGATCGAATTCGGATCCCAACCCAGCACTTGTGACAGTCCAGGAGAATCGAGCGGTGCTGCCAAGTCGAAAAATTATGTAAGTTTGAGTCCACTGTGTCCCGCGAGCTGTATTCTTTCGAGTGACTAATTCGTGGCTTATGTGTATGCGTGCGTACGTTATGGAATAGGTTGGAGAAAACCACGAACACAACCGCAAGCTTCTTCTTGGTGCATTCTCCACGATGAGCTTACATGACAAGTGCGCTTTGTCTTTGAGCATCTCGAGAGACTCAAGTACGAGCGGCAGCAAACGACGAGGCAGTAGCATTGGTGATGACAGCTTTCTGAATTCGAGTGTTGGTGGTGGAACTCCTGGTTCCCTAACTTCGTCGCCAGCACCAGACAGCGATTTCGCACCTGGGTACGAGGCGACCGAGAATGACTCGTTGTGCGATTCCGACGTGAAAAGCGTGATCGCTGATGACGAAGAGAGTTTGACAAAGTTGGAGGCCGCGATGGAGCTCATGGGTCCCGAAGAGCGCCAATGCCTCGAGGACGAGGTGAAGCTGCTTCAGCACAACATTCGCGCGTGGCTGCTGAAGCGTAACTGCAAGAACATGCGCGAGACGACCAAGCGACTCCATGAAGCGACAAAGAGCATCGAGGACCAGCAGAAGCAGCAAGAGCAGCACCAGGAGGCTACAGAGCGGGAGATCATGCAACAGAACGAACTGTCGGAGCGCGAGCGTGCGGCAGTGACGGTCCAAGCTGCGACGCGAAGCATGCTTGCGCGCAAGAGCTTCCTCCAGACCAAGAACGTGACGATCAAGGTCCAGGCTGCGACGCGCGGCGTGCTGTGCCGCAAGAACTTTGCGCGCATGAAAACCCATGCGCTCGCGTCGCTTGTGATTCAGCGGAATGTGCGCGAGTGGTGGTACAAGCAGCCGGGGGCTCTGAGGACTTCCACGCACGAAGAGGGTGATAATCTGTGTCCTGCCTCAGGCTCGGAGGAGATCCACACCATAGTTGAAGAGTCGAAAGAAGACGAAGAAGAACTAGACAGATAAGGCATTCCATGTAAGCGAATAAAAACAGCGTCACTCGTACGCTTGGTTTGCTATCATCTGCACTCGCACACAAGGCCACAGGCATTCGTTCATCTATTATCATCATCATGCTGCTGCCCTTCGACTCCGCCAGCACTGCGATGCTGTTTGTATTGTCTTCTTTTTGTGGTCGTTCTCTCTGCTGCTGCTCGCTGCTGTTTACTATCGCTCCTCTCATGCAGTTTGCTTATTCAGCGCCTTCGTCCGTGTATCGTCGGAACCCCTCGATTGGCGGCGTCCAGGTCGCAAAGCCGCGCTCCTCCGGCACAGGCGAGAGGTCCAACTCCATCGCCTCGTCCTGCAAATGCGCTGGGAGCGCGTTGATGGCCTCCCACTTGAGGTCGATCTTGGTCTGCAGGTCGCGCTGGAAGTGGTTGTGTTCGATCGTGGACAGGATGTTGAAGCGGCGACCGATCTCCTGGAAGCGCTGCTTGTCCTCCTCCGACCACGGCTCGCTGTCAAAGGCGGACACATACATGGATCAGAATTACGTCAACATTGCGTGCACTATATAACCTATACACCACACATGCAGGTACAAGGCTGCGAGCCAAATGAACGTACGCCTCTGGGTAGCGCCCCTTGATGTTGCGCAGCATCAGCTCAAAGTTGGCGTCTTCGCTGCCCTTTTTGGAGCCCTTCTTGCTCACGGTCTTCTTCTTCTTGGTGGCAAAACCACGCACCAACACCTGCTGCTGCACGCTGGCAGCGACCGCCGCAGCGCCAGTGGCGGCCAGACGCGCCGCCGCCGCCGTCGCCGCGACCGAGAGCTTCACACTGCGCTGCAACACACTCGCCATCTTCACTTGCTCTCGTTCTTGCTCTGGAGCTCTTCGCGAAATTCCAATGCTGCCCACCCACATGCGCCACTCAAAAAGCGGGACACTATGAGCACAGAGGCGACTCTGTAAAGTACGATTTATATATTTCGAACATGAAGGTGAGTTTTTGTATCTGCGCAGTTTCGGTTATATGTCAGCTAGAATGGATTTTTGCTGTGGATTTGTATGATCGGTTTTAGAGCAACGTACGTGGAAAAAACGCATTCTACAACTGATTCTGGTTCCAAAATATTTACCTAAATCGGATTTAGAAATATGGCTGCTATAAAAAAAGCGAGAATTACAAACAGGTAAATACTGCACCGAACTTACGCCCCGGTCCTACAAAGCCTGGCAGCTGAGCCACGCCTCGATCTCTGAATCACAGCGGTCGCCAACGTTCTTCACGATCTGCGTCCTTCTCATCGCGATTGGTGACGGAACGTCATTGCACGCAATCGCCATCCTGCGGAGACTGTAGCACATGCCCGTCGAGCTATTGGAAGAAGCACCTGCCTTGACGCACTTGCAGTACATGGTGCCGTTGCAAGCTGTGACGTCTGCTTCCATAGGATACTGATTCTCCCTGTTGATAGGTACTTTCGATCCAGTACACACCGAGTTTGGAAACGCAGCGAACATGTTGCACGTTGCCTCGGTCGCGATCTTGGTCCGGTTTGCGGGCAAACATCTCAATGGAGTAATGTTCCAGGACGGACCCACAATGCACGCTCGCCTGCTCAAGTCGCACACGTTGTCCAGGAACCCGTTGCAGCACACGCGTCCTTGCACGAACAGCTCCACCATGTTATGGATCGGCGCTATGTCTGGGAAGGCGTCGATCTTGAAAATGAGAGGGAGCAGGAGCCGCTCAAGCTTTACGAGCGCCGTGAGTTCGGGTAATTCCTCGAGTTCCGATAAGAGTGCGAGAGTAGCTGACCGCAAGTTGACGAGCTCGTTGAAGCTCAGTAGATGATGCAGATGCTGATGGGACCCAATGTGCAGGAACGTGAGCGAGTGCATACTGTCAAAGAGATCGTCCGGGAGCGAATCGAGGCCCAAGTGATCAAGCGTTGACCATTACCCCCAAAGGCTTTCCCATGAAGCTCAAAATGAATCCGCCGCGACCTCGCCAGCTCAAAACCGCGAATAGAAACCTCTGTCGAGCACTCCATCTTCATTTCCTTGACTTTCTATGCCGGATCTGGATGGTCTTTTCGGAGAAGGCGATCGCGCTGGAGCTCTGGCTTCATTGATGGGAAGTCGGGAGATGTGACGACACCACGGAAGTCCGCTTCTTGAAATGCAAACATGCGCTGGTGGTGCGGCAGCGCAGCTGCTCCAGTAGGTGGGGGTGGTAGCATTCGCGGACGTGGATCAACACCTCCCCTTGGTGGGATAAATGGTGTTGTGAGCGGCATTCCTGGCGAAGCCGGTGGCGGAGCAAAGTAGTACATTGACTTTGGCTGTGGACTGGGACCAGCGACTGCGAATGGAGGAGGATACGAGCCGCCCATGGATGGCGGGAAAAACGGACCAAAGCCATTACCACCTCCGCCTGGTGTGAAATAGCGCACCACTTCTTTCGGAGCGGTTCGCCAGAGTGCCGAGTCGTCCCAGGGCGAGATCCCTCCTGGCTGTACAGCAAGCTCACACTGCCTTGTAAAATCCCACCCGAGCATCGTCGACGTGGACGAATAAATCTGCTGAAGCTGCCACTGAAGCTCTGCATCTTCTTGTTCGCGCCATCGCTGAGTTGTATTCTGTCGACTATGTGGCATTAAGTTTCCTCGAAAGTCATCATCCGAGCTGTAGTCGAGGTCGCCGTCGCTGCTAGGGTAGTACTCGTCGTCATTTGAGGCAGCATCTTGAATGTTGATATTCACAATGTATTTGTCCAGCTTTCGTTTCCCCATGATCGGAGATCGGCTCACTGGCGTCGTTGGTCCGCTCACCTGAAGCACTTCTTGCTGAGGTTGAAACACCGACGCATTCGGGTTCAACGATGATGAGGAAGATGCTCGCTTTGAACAGGAATCTGGTAGACCCGATGCTTTCTCGGGATTGCCGAGAACATTTTCAGGTGGAACTGAAGCTGCTACTGCAGCCTTCTCAGCCACATCAGCAGTGACGGCGTCGACAATCATTTCTTCGCCTTCGACATCACCAATCTCCTCCACAATGGCGCTGGCTGAGTTTAAATTGCTTGCATCCGAATTATTCTCATCGTTGAGTTGCTGCGACTCGCATTCTTCCACAAAGTCCTCTGGTTCGGGCTGGTACTTTAGATTCTCGCTTTGATGGGAAGAGTTCGAGTTGGCGTCTTTCTTCTTCTTTTTTTTCTTCTTCTTGGATTTTTGACTTTGTGACGAGGGGTTGTTGGTCGGATCTTTGCTCCCGTCTTTGCGAGTTGGCTTGGAGTCTTCGAGAGAGACTTCCAGTAACAGCTGCTCCATTTGACTCGCAGCTTCTTTTTCCAAGTAGCTTACGTAGCTTTTTACGATGAGCTGGAGAAGGAACACAGAAATAATGTTAGACCTCATTGATATCTCAACAAATAACCGCACATAGTCTATCACTAAGCGAACCAAAACTCACCTGCTCGACGAGCATCGCAATGAGCCGCTGGTAGTCTTCCCACGTGTTGATCACTTCGCTTTCGGTCACAAAGAGATCGTAGAACTGCTTCTCGCTGAGCACATGAATGGACGACACGAACCCAAAGAGTACGTCGCCAACAAGCGTGAACAGCCGCTCCGGGTCTTCTACGAGCTCGCTTTTCACAGTCAGTATGCCTGCCAAAAACCATTTCCAGCTGTCAGTAACAAGGCTCGATATTAGAAAACTCAAAGAAAGCACAAGTTGCTTGCATGCCTGTGCCAATATCCATGAACTCCATCGCCTCTAGCAGCTCGTAGGTCTTCTCCGCTTGAGTGTCGGTTGCCGCAACGACGGCAACCTGTGGTTTCGCTTCTGCTATCGTAGACTTCTCCATTCTTGCCACTTCAATCGTCTTTGGTTGTGTACTGGCTGGGGTGGTTGTTGTTCCTGCTGCTGTAATTGCTGATTGGGCTGTCGCGCTCTTCACTGTACTCGTGGGTCGCAGCGGGGTCTTCAGATGCCGCTGCATCAACCCCACGCAGAGCAGGCTCAGATTCAGTTTGTAGAGCTGCTTGACAAGGTCCGGCTCGTCAATGAACAGGATCTGCTGGCGCTCAATCGCGCTGAGCGTCTCCCAGTATCTCCTGATGCGCGGCGCGACTGACACGCTTTCGTCTGTAAATCGATTCTGCGATTGCGAGTGTGACGGCATTGCCATCCAATTCGCGCTGCCGCCACTGCTGCTGCCACCAGCGTAACCATTCGACGGCTTGGAGCGCTTTCTCGACCGCGCTTGTGTCATTGCGCCGCCATTAAACTGTAGCCGCCAGCTCGCGCTCCCACCAGCGCTGATCTCGGTGCGCACTGCAAGGTAGCTTTTCCATATCGGCGCTGCACACAGCAAGCGCATCCACAAGCACATACTCACAGTGAGCGACCCATTCGCTCGCATTCTCTCTGACGCTATGCAGACACCATAGCGCATGGTGGCAAATGACCACAGCTACGTAATCATCGCTGCTTCGTGTTAAACAAGCAGTAACGCGACCACTGCTGCAGTATGCGCAACACGCACACACAACACATGCATCTACGCAGTGTCCGCCACCAACCTTCCATCGCAGCGGCCACCTTCTTCGTCGTTGTCGCTGCCGCCGTTGTGGTCATTGTCGTTGCTGTTGCTGCTCCAGTCGAGCTCGCACTGCGTCCCGCCACCATTCTCTCAACGTGGCTTTCTCTTTTCCTCCATCCACCGCTTGCACCTTTTCGGTCACTTCTGGCCTTCGACTTTCCAGATCTCACTGGAAGACCCTTTAGAAACGGTAAATGTCTCTTAAAGTCGATGGGCTGATCGCCATCGCAAATGTACCAGAAAGCCCACTTTTTCAATGCATTTCGCTGTTGTTCAAGAATCTACCGGCTTTAAGGGAAATTTCTGTGGAAAAGATTCCTGAAAAAACCGCGACAGAATGCGGAATTGCGCACAAAAGTCAGCCACAGCAACCAGGAACTAGCCGAAAGCAAAGCAAGCAAGAGGCAACATGGCGGACATCCAGCACCGGCGCGTGGCGCAGAAGCTCAAGCAGGCATGCGAGGAGACGGCCGCGCAGGCGATCGCCGCCACGACCGCGAGCGGCCAGGCCTCGCGCGTGCACCACAAGAACGCCAAGTTCGCGAGTCGCAAGGAAGCCATGGCCGCCAAGGTGTGTTGTGTTATGATTGATAGTTTTCCGTCACGCGCGCATGCTTGGGCGAGCGTTTGATTAAGTATGGCGCGTTTATGCTAATATGTTTGTATTTGTACGTGTGTGTTTGTACATCTGGTTGTAATCTGGGCAGATTGCAGCAGCAAAGGCGAAGCGCGAGGAAAAACAAGCGTCTTGAGTTGTGGACGGTGATGGCGATGGAGAAAGTAAGCAAGTGCGTGATGGTGTACATTAGCATGATTCATCTAACGATAACAACACAGATGATGAATGGTTAATGATGGGCTGTGTAGTTGGCATCAACGGTGTGCAAGGCGCGGCGGCAGATTCCTACATCCGCTTGCAGCCGTTTGGAAAACTGCGAGCGATTTTTCCTGACAGTGGAGGTCGTCGCGCTTCGCTTCATCGTGGCTAACTATTGCCGGTCAAGCAAAAGACGGCGAGATGGCCGTGGAGATTTTCATTGAACAGATCGTGTATGCCGCTGGAATGGGCGTGTGTGTGTGTGTGTGTGTGTGTGTGTGTGTGTGTGTGTGTGTGTGTGACTCGTGCGATGTTGGTGGCGGGCAGCAGCAATAGGGATCCTTGTCATCGCATGAAGTTCACGAATTACACGACCAGATGGTATTTCTTTGCAATGCTCAGTGGCCTCCCCACTTTCTGCTGCTGCTACTGAACCGCATTTGTTACTATGCGCTGACGCTACGTCGCAGGATATCTCGCTGTTTCATTCCAAGCGAGCACACGAGCTCGCTGCTCATCATACTGCTCGGGTGCGTGTTTTTGGACAATCTAGCTCGTGCTGCTCAGTGTCCGTCCGAACGACATGATCAACCGAATCATGAACACTTTCAATGACAGATGCTGCTTAATTTGCCGTCCCAGTCAACGTGGAGAAACTCGCGAGTGGCAAACTTCGTGTGGCACCTATCCTTCGTTTCAAGAATTTTGATGGCAGGTCAAAAGAAGAGGCGGTGTGGGTATAAATAAATACGGAACGCGCTTGCAACCAACCGCACTGGAAGCCTCTTCGAAAGGACGTGGTGTCCCCTGGAGACATTTGCAGACAAGCGAGGACGGCGAGCGCCAATCAACCTGCACAATTTGTGCACAAGGTTCAAGATATGTTGAGGCGCAATCCACTCGGAGCGCTGCTTACGAAGAACTGGATCATCAAGAAACGCCACCCGTTTGCGACCCTCAGCGAAGTTCTCAACCCGCTGCTCTGCATCCTGCTATTCGCTGCGCTCAAGACCCTGGAGCAGGATCTCGACGTGCCGTCCGGCTGGGCCACTGCGGTGGCGAATAAATCCGCTCCGTACTCTCGCGGCTCGAACTGGAACCTGTTTGCGAAAAGCGACCTGTTCTCGGAATTCCTGAACTCTACCAGTCTGGGCAACAACAACAACAACAGTAGCACCAACTCGGCAGGCAATAGCAGCAGCAGCTCGAAAGGGATCGAGAATGGATGGACGTCCGCGCTCTCGCTCATGTCTGGGCTTGTGGTCCCAAAGTTCTACTTTGTGGAAACGACGATGCCCGGGCTTCTCCTCAACTTGGCGCTGCAGTCGCTCGCTGAGGGTGACCACCTGGAAGAGCTGAGTGATCAGGACATGCTGAGCTGCTTCCTGAAATTCGTCATGCTCGGCTACACGAGCTTAAATCCATTTTCTCTGTATACAGTGCCGAAGGAATGCCGCGGCAAGGTCGTACCGTACAAGATCGCGATCACGCCCGACACGATCTACACGAGGAACTACTTTGCAGCGCTCATGGACAGGTGGCATCCTCGCTTGCCGCTGATCAAACCCGTGATGGGTATTTCGCCCTTCCAGGTCGCGTCTTTTCAAGACTCGCGGGTGTTTTTCGACAATGAGAGCGCACTCGAGGCGTACATCACGGGTGAGAGCTACGGACTCGACTTGGCAAACCCAAAGATCTACGCTGCGATCGCGTTCCAAGAGTTCCCAAGCGAGAGCAGCGACATCGGCGACATTGGAGGCCATAACATCGAGTACTCGCTTCGCCTGAACTCTACGTACACAGACACGAGCTTCCCTGGCAGCGTCCCCCGCACGATCGGCAGACGGTTCAACTTGCAGAAGCTCAACAAAGAAGTCAAGCCGATTCCGACGCTCTGCTATGCGACGCGAGGGTTCATGACGCTGCAGACTGCGGTCTCGCGGTTCCTGAACTGCTTGCCAGTATGGGATGCGAAGTCCGAGACCACGAATGGTACCTGTCAGATCAAAGAGTCGACTATGAAAAAAAGCTCGGAGTTAGATAGTAGACTACTAGGTCAGCTGAAGGACGATTTTGTCATCGACTCGGTGTTGAAAGCGCTAGAAGGGGTTCGAGATGTTGTCCTCGCGAGCAGCTCGCTGAGTGAGATCGTCGCAGCGTACATGGGCCCTATTAGCAACCTATCGATCTCAGTCGACGATGTCCCAGCGTCATCAAAGGAGGAGCTCCTGCAAAGTCTTCGCCAGGCGCCTCAGGCTTTCCACGGCGCTGCGACGTTCATGAGTCCGATCGAGGGCTTCCACTACGCGGGCTTCTTCGACAAGATCCTCATCGTGTTTCCCGTCGGCTTTATTCTCTCGTACCTGTACAGCGTCTCGCGGGTGATCGTCGCACTGCTCATGGAGAAAGAGACCCGATCGAGAGAACTCATGCGCATTCTGGGCGTGGACGAGAAGTACATCCTGTTGGCGTGGTTCATAACATATCTGCAGCTGCTACTCGTCGCGTCTCTGCTTCAAACTCTCAGTGCAAGAGTGCTGCTGTTCCAGAACTCGGACTTTGGACTACTCTTTGGGCTCTTCTTCTCGTTTTCGCTGAGCAGCTTCGGTTACGGGTTTCTGATCAGCAGTCTGTTCTCACGAGCTCGCGCGGGCTCGTTCGTGGGCATGGGGCTCTTCTTCATGATGTTCTTCGCCTCGTTCGGGTTCAGCGACAGCTCAGGCGAGATCGAGCGTACCTGGGCGTGTCTGCTATCTCCCGTGGCACTGGCGCAGGGGATCAACATCATCGCGCAGGTCGAAGCGGTCGGTGTCGGTCTCAACTCTGTCAACGCCAGCGAAATCGTCGACGGCTTTCGCTTTGTGAACGCGATCTGGATGCAAGTCCTCGATTTCTTCGTGTACGTGCTGCTCGGTTTGTACTTTGAGAGGGTGACGCCGCGCGAGTTTGGCGTGAGTGAGAAGTGGTACTTTTGCCTCACCGGGACTCGCTGGCGGCGCATTCTTTCAAGTTGGAGCTCAGGTGGGAAGCCAAGCTCACAGTTTGCGAAGACAGCAATGCACCCAGTGTCAAGAGGCCAAATGGATATACCTGAAAGCACCGAGGAACTCCCATCGCAAGACACCTGTGAGCCTGTGAGCGATGAAATGAAGCAGCAAGAACTTGATGGACGAGCTGTCGTGATCACAAATTTGCGGAAAGAGTTTGACGTGCCCGGGGGCAAGAAAGTTGCGGTCAAAAAGTTGAGCTTGTCGTTCTATGAGGGACAGATTACCTGTCTCCTTGGTCACAACGGCGCAGGGAAGACAACGCTCATGTCGATGCTCACGGGCATGGTCCCACCATCGAGTGGGGACGCATGGATCCGCGGGAACTCAGTCGCAAGCGACATGCACAGCGTGCGCAAGTCGCTAGGGTACTGCCCTCAGCACAGTGTGCTGTACCCGGAGCTCACAGTGGAAGAGCATTTGCAGTTTTACGGTCGCGTCAAGGGGCTCAATGACCCTAGTGCTTTGTCCACCGAGGTCAAGAAGAAGATTGAAGAAGTTGGGCTCACGGAGAAGCGACATGTGCTCTCACATGCGCTCTCCGGTGGCATGAAGCGAAAGCTGTCGCTCGCGATCGCGTTCCTCGGCGAGAGTCGCGTCGTGTTCCTCGATGAGCCCACTTCGGGGATGGATCCCTACAGCCGACGAAGCACGTGGGAGCTGATCCAAGCCAACCGGCGCAAGCGCGTGCTGATCCTGACCACACACTTCATGGACGAAGCCGATATCCTCGGCGACCGCATCGCGATCATGGCGGAAGGTGAACTCAAGTGCGTTGGGTCCTCGTTGTTTCTCAAGAAATGCTTTGGCGTCGGGTATCGCTTGAGCTTTGTGCAGGCTCAGAAGACCAGTCGGAAAAGTAACACCAAAGACACAGAGAAGTTGCACGCTTTGATCATCCACCACGTTCTAGAGGCACGCGCAGACACGGATGTTGGCTCAGAGTTGACGTTTCAGCTACCGTTCGAGTGCTCGTCACGCTTTCCGGCGCTGTTTGAGGAGATTGAGGCAAAGCAGCACGCGCTTGGGATTCTGTCGTTCGCGATCTCTGTCACCACGCTCGAAGAGATCTTCCTTCGGGTCGCAGAGGGGAAGCAGACGGAAAATGGCACCCCCAATATTTCGAAGGCATCTACTGATATACAAGTCCTCGGTGAGCATGACGACGATGCTGGGGTACCGAGCCAACAACTTGGGAGTCGGTCGTTTCTCACGTGGTTTGTCGTCCAACTCGCTGCGCTGCTCCGCAAGCGCGTGCTGAGCGCCAAACGAGACCGAAGTATGCTCTTCTTTAGTACGATTCTGCCGATCGTGGTCATTTTCGTCGGGCTCTCGGCTCTCAAAGTGAGTTTGTTCATCAAAAATGACCCGAAAGTGATGCTGGACACGGAGTCTCAGTATGACTTGGGCGTGAAGACCCCGATCCCATACAGTTGTACCGGGGGTTCGTCATCTACTTTAATGGATCCGTGGTGCTCAGCGATCTTGAACCCGCAGTACTTCACCGGTGGGGCGCCGTTTCCGCTCGAGATGGAGCCAATCGTGTATGCGTCTTCGACGACTCCAACAGTGTTTGGCGTGTCCTACACGGACCCATCGATCCAGCCAAATGATACAACTGGTTTCTCTCTGCGTTTTGGCGAATTGGCGTTTGAAAAAGGCTACGGACACAACTCAAGTACACTTGAACCCCAGGTACCACCAGTCGAGGGTCAAAATGGAGGCTTTGTGCTCCATGGCTCGCAGGAAAACCAGGTTCTCGGATACAACGTGATGGTGAACTCGTCGTCCACCCACGGAGGACCAGTGTTCAAAGCGATGATGGACGAGTCGATCCATCGCTTTTTGCTGTCCAGACAGCCGCAGTTGAACAACAGTATTTCACGCACAGTGCGCGTGGCGACGCATCCGTTCCCGCTTTCGTTCAAGACACGATCAATATTCAACTCGTTTCTGAGCCTCCCCGCTGTGATCTTCGTCGTGATCGCGTTCACGTTCATCCCCGCCGCTATGATGCCGTTCCTCGTCAAGGAGAAGCAGAACGAGCAGAATGCCAAGCACCAGCAGCTGCTCTCGGGCGTCTCACTCGCTGCCTACTGGCTCGCCAACTTTGTATTTGACTATGTGCTGTACTTGGTTCCCATGACGGTCACCATCCTGCTGCTGAGAGGGTACGGGATCACCTCGTCGCTCAGCAGCAACAACTCAACTACAAGCTGCAAGGGTTGCACGCGCGATGTCCCCGAGGCGGTGCTGAGCCTGTTCTTCCTCTTTGGCGGGGCCATTGCTCCGTGGACGTACCTGACGTCACACCTCATGAAGGACCCGGGGGCGTGTTTGCTGTACACGGTCATGCTCAACTTCTTTTTGGGACTGTTGCTCATGATCATGAGCGTGTCGCTCGACTCGCTCACCTCTACGCAAGCAACGAACCAAGCGCTGATCTTCCTCTGGCGCTGCTCGCCGCTGTTTTCGCTCGGGAACGGGCTCTTGCGCGTGATCGTCGCGGATATCGAAGCCCTCTACGGACTCTCAACAGTAGCAAATAGCGCTTTCGATCCAGAGATTGCGGGCAATGAGATCGGGTACCTCGCCGCCGAAGGTCCGATTTTCTTTCTGTTGGCGCTTGTCGTCGACTGGATCCAGACGGGCGAAGTCAGTTTTCTCTCAAAGGGAAGTCCAGGAGGACCATTCTTGCTTGTCAACTGGGTTCATCATTTGTTTCAGCGCTGGCGCTGTCAAGGGAATGCAAAGCTTCATGTGCAAGAAGAGTCCGTCGAGGTGTGTCCTGAAGACGAAGACGTTGCGAACGAAGCTCGACGGGCCCTCCAAGCGAACATATCCAAACCAGCTCATACAACTTTAGACGAGCAAGAAGAGGTCGTCCAGCTTCTCAACCTCCAAAAGACGTACCCGAACGGCAAGAAAGCGGTCTCAAACCTCTCTTTCGGGCTCACCCGCGGCGAGTGCTTTGGCTTTCTGGGCATCAACGGCGCAGGAAAGACCACGACGATGAAGATCCTCACAGGCAACATCTTGCCGTCTTCTGGGTCTGCAAAGCTTAACGGACTCGACATCCTCACGCAGCGCGCAAAGGTGAGACGATGTGTCGGCTACTGTCCGCAGTTTGACGCGCTCCTGGAGCTGCTTACTGTGCGCGAGCACTTGGAGTTCTATGGACGCATGAAGGGCTTTGGCTCGCTCTCGCTGAGCAAAGAGGTCGACCGTTTGCTCCTCAAACTCCAGCTCAAGGCGTTTGAGCACAAACTCGCGGGAAGCCTGAGTGGTGGTAACAAACGGAAGCTCTCGGTCGCGATCGCGATGCTCGGAGCACCGGATTTGCTCTTTCTCGACGAACCGTCCACCGGGATGGACCCGCACGCAAGACGGTTCATGTGGGACATGATCCTCCAGGTGTCTGTCCACTCGAGGAAGACAACGGTGATGCTCACGACCCACTCGATGGAGGAGTGCGAGGCGCTCTGCAACAAAGCCGCGATCATGGTTGGCGGGAAGCTGCGCTGCTTTGGCAGCATCCCGCACCTGAAAGCGCGCTTTGGCGATGGCTTTCTGCTCGAATGCAAGCTGCACGCACCGAGCCAGGAGGACACCTTGAGTTTGCTTGAGAAGCTATCGGCTAGCAACAGTAGCACTGGAGGTGGTATCATCTCATCTGTAGAGCTTTCAGGTGTGTGTGCTGCACTTGGGAAACCCGAGAGAGTGCACTGGATCGTTGGCGAAGCTGCGTGTCAGCACCCGACAGGATCCATTCTGCAGCTTCAGCTGAACAGAACTGGAGGCGGTGGTGGGACGCTGAGCACCCGAGAGTTCTGCGGCTGGTGGCTACTGGAAGACCGCGTAGAGCAGCTCAGTTTGTACCTGGAGACCCACTTTGGCAGGGAGCGCACGACTTTGCTGGAGCACCAGGCGGATTTCTGTCGCTACAAGCTCAGCAACAAGGAGGGACTGGACCTCCCAACAAGTGACGAAAGCAATCCAGCAACGACAAAGACCAATTTCAGCCTCTCGCGCATGTTTGAGCTGATTGAAGCAGGCACGCAGATGCTGTTTATCAAGGAGTACAGCATCTCGCAGACGAGCCTCGAGCAGATTTTCAACGCGTTTGCGCGGCAGCAGCAGGAAGAGACACGGGCCACCAAGGGGCTCTGGGCTTCAGCACCACCACCATCATCAGCTGCCAACTAGGGACGCAACGCTAAGGTATCTGTAAGCGATTAATCTGGTTAGTCTCATTCACTACCTCTACTGCAAATGCAGCACTTTGCCTCTCGTAAGCCCAAAGTGCTTCATCTGCCTCTCTGCGCGCTGCAGCTTACTCGCCATTTTCTTCTCCTGCCAGATGCGGCGCTCCTCGCTCTCGAAGTTGTCCACTTGCCACGCGATCCCAGGCACTTTGAGCACTTTCGCCGTGCTGGCGCTCGGAAAGAGCTGCTGGTAGAGCAAAATGGTCGAGACCTCTTCGACGCCTGCAGCGCTTGTTGAGCCACTTGGGTCGACTCGCAAGCCGTCGCCAATCAGTGGGAACCCGACTATCGCCAAGCGCGTGAGGTCCCAGATCGCGAGCGTGTTCCAGGGCGTCGTGAGACCATTGAGTTCCAGCTCAGCATCAATTTTGGTACTTGGCTGGAACGAGTGACCGGGAAGCGCCGCGCCGACCACCAGATCCTTTCCGAATTCGAATCGTGTCTTGAGAAATTGGACACCCGCAGCGTCCACTTCGATCTCCAGCGACTGCAGTAACAACAGCATCGCACTCTGGAATTGCGTGGCAGCGGTGGAGATGATCGCGTTCAGCGCCGGCACGAAGCTCCCCCAGTGGAGCATCGGGATGATCTCCACGCGGACGATTCTTGTTGTAGCGCCATGGGCATCAGCATCAGCGTCGCCATTCACCACGCTCACACCACCGCGAGTCTCACTCTGCAGCCGCGAAAGGAACTCGCGCACGGAGGCGACAAAGGCGCTCTCTGTCATGGCGGAAGTGAATGAGGATGGAGCGAGCGCTTGCGGGAGCCCCACGGCGATGATGATGCCGTCGGCGTACGTCGCCGCGCGCGCGCAGAACGCGTGCACCTGCGCGAGCGTCTTGTCCACCTGGATGCGCTGGTCCGCTTGTGTGTGGTTGCTCCAGTGGATGCGCGTGCTCACGACCACCGTGGACGTTGACGAAAGGGCGGCGCTCTTCATGCTGTTTGTGGTGGTGGTGCTTTCCATGTTGCTGGTCGATTGTTTGATTGAGCTCTTCAAGCAGAGAGAGAGAGTAAGCCGGAGTCGGTCCACTACAGATTTTCTACCAATGGAAACGAGTCAATATGATTTTCCGCCAATCAGAAGTGATAGAGTGGGATAGGATGGGCGAAGCCATTCCAAGCAATGCATTCAGATGGGGTGACGCAACGATGGAAGGGAATCGCTAGGCTGGCGATGCATTATGCGGGATTAGCGAAACCTTAGCGCTGCGTTGCCATACGACAGCGCGCACTCGGATGCACGCAGCACTTCGCCAGGAGACACGCACACGCACGCGTGGGTGTTTATGCGTGCTTTCAATGGTTGATTTGATGCGCGACTGTCGCTGACTGGGATGAATGGAATAGACGGTTGCATGCGCGTCCTTGGAATAATGAGGCTGTGGCGCTTTGTTCGTTGTATTACATTGTGATTAGACCGTAGACTGGGATGGATTGCAGCGTTTCCTATACAATAACCACACATAACAAAGATAAATATGGGTGAGTGTGTCAATTGCCGATGCGCCCGGAACCAACGATATTACAGCAAGAAGCATCACACAAATGCAATGCGTTCACGTCACGTACATTCGACTGGATGGAGTTGATGACGCAGCCGCACTCAACCACTTCCGCGCCGAACTGGTTGATGAGCTCGCACGTGACTTTCAACGTGTTGCCCTGCAGCAATCGATAAACAGCAGCAGCACCATCATTAGCGAGTTATATTCCGCAATGCGCATATTGTCAACGACACAGGAGTAACAAACAATAACGTACCGTGGCAACGAGGTCATCAATGATCACCACGCGCCCGCCTTTCTGGATCGCGTCGTCGTGGATCTCCATGCGGCCCGTATAAAAGCCCGACGTGTAGTCCACGCCGATCGTGTTGCCGGGCAGTCGGCGCGCGCGGCGCACGGGCACGAACGCCACCTGGAGCGCGAGCGCGAGCGGCGCGCCGAAGATGAAGCCGCGCGACTCGCAGCTGACCACGTGCGTGATGCGCTTGTCCGCGTACCGGAGTGCGAGCGCGTCGATCGCGAGCTGGAACGCCTGCGGGTCGAGCAACAGTGTCGTGACGTCGCTGAAGTCGAGTCCTGGTCGCGGAAAGTTGGGAAAGATGCGGATCTTGCTGCGCAGGTAGCGCGCCACCTGCTGTTCGTTCGCAAGGTCCACGACCTCTTTGACGTTGGAGGAGAAGGAGGAGTTGTCTTCCGGCTGCTGCTGCTGGTTCATGGCGGTTGTGTGGTATGCTAGAAGCGTGTGTGTGTGTGTGGAGCGACGCGAAATGGGGAATGAGAGAAAGAGTGTAGCTTCTGGTGCTGAATGCGAGCGATTGATGCTTTGAATGCTCAAGCAGCAAGAGTTGCAAAAAAGAGCCGTTAAAAAGTGTGAAGAAAAAATGAAAAAAGTAAATTGGAGCAATTTGTAATTGGTTTAAATAGTGGTTTAGAAAGTTTTAAGTGGTTGAAACTGTAAACTAGCTGGAAAATGTGCGATTCAGGGGTTTGATTTGTGGAGAAATGTTATTAGTTGCTGGTTGTATTTTGGCCAATGGAATCGCTCTCTGTTTCTACAACGGTCGATGCGCAAATGTAGCCATGTGTCCCAATTCCCCCTCTCGTGCGAAGACATTACCGTATATTCACCGAGTCGTCCTCATGGACGTCGAAGTCGAACTTTAAGGTGTTCCAACGCCTCTTTCACGCTTCGCCTCGTTCTTCGAATCGTCATTGCGATTAGGACATGTCGATCGCGTACTCGCAGTCTCCTTCTTCCTCTTCTCATTGTTCATCTTCTTCGTGCGTGGTTCTCGAGACTGCTGACGCCGTGTCAACCCACCTGCGACCATCCTGCCGGCGTTTCTTTTTCCGCCAGCAGCGCTGGATCGAGGTCGCGTACGCGTTTTCCCACATAACGCGCAGGACTTGCTCCCGCTTCTGTGCCTCCAGATGGTCCTTCAGCGCATGAAACTTTGCACGCGCCAGTTTCGCGCGATACGCGGCTTGAAGTTTCTGGGCCGCGCTGGTCTTCTTCTGCAGCAGCCGGTGCACGCGCTTGTCAAAGAAGATCAAGAACCGTGCGCGCTTGAAGAAATGCTGCATGATCAGCGCCGCGGAGCCCATGATCTTCTTGTGAGCGCGTGCCCTTCGCATCCGCGCGACGCGCACGCGAAACCAGAGCTGGATCACGATCGCGGCGTGGAACCGCACGAGTCGATGCAACCACGCGCGCAGGAGCCTTCGCTTTGCGTAGTAGCGACAGATCGCTCTCGTAATCATGCTCGCAGCTCGGTTTACTATCAGGAAATCACGAAACGCGCGTCGAAAGAGGTGGCAACGGAAACAACGTTGAACCGCTTGACTCGCCTGAGTGTACTGATGGTACCGATGCATTCTTCGCAGCATCTTGCGGCAATAAAAGCCGCGCCACAGAGCCTGGAGCCGCGTGGCGGCGTACTGTATTCGGTTTCCCGCTCGCACGCGCTTTGCGATCATCACACGCGTGCAGCTCTGGATCGTCACGAGCGCTGCGAACCTTTCGATCTCACTTTGCTCTGCAACGAGCGTGCGCCAGTTCTGCCATCGCTTCATCAGCATCAAGCGTAACTTGGTGCGAGCTCTCGTCATTATCCAAAGGGTAGACTTCCTAGATGTCAGAGACCCAGGCAAATAGATTCTGTGAACTTTGTGTGTGCCCAGCATATAGTATGATGCTGCGAGTGGAAGTCAAGCGTACAGTTTGCAGAATTTGCCGACGCATTCTTGACAGCGAAGTCTGAGCATTTGCTGGCGCCACCAATCGAACCTTCTTGACTTAATCCGCAGACTGGATCTCGCCAAAATACCCTACGAAGAGAAATCAGTGTACATTCGAAAACAAACTCTGATTAGGAGCAAAGCTGTAGGTGGAGAGAGTGAGAGAGAAACTACATGACTGAACGAACCGATATTTTGCTGATAGCGAAATGCTTTCGGATTGCTACTGATGCATGCGAGTCCAGCAATTCCTGGACGCAGTGATCTCGCACCCAATCACACGACCTTCGCACTGCACGCATGTAGACATGGATCAAAAATATCAGCAAGGCTTGCTGTTCAGTGATGGGCTGTTGACGTTGAAGGATAGCTCATTGATTGCATGAAGGGGGCACTCACCAAGTTGTCGATGCTGTTGCTCATGAAGATTTGATCGAAGTTGATTCTCTTCTTGAAGGCGAATACGAGTTTCATCCTGTCTGTCTTGCTCAGCGCCGCTCTGCCTGGTCTGGATAAACTTTCGATCGTAGGGAAGCGCTGTCGCTGCTAGGCGTCTTTTCGTCTTGGCTTTCGTTGGGGATTTTGTCAGAGCGGGGCTTGGGATTGGGAGCACTGAGCTCGCATATGACATTCGCTCGATCGATGGCGACAGCGGTGCTAACAGCCCCTTCCTTGGACTGAGCGTACTGGAGGCAGTCACAATTGGTATCTGATTTGAAGAGCCCTTCACTTTGAACGCAACGCCATGCTCCCAGACACTGTCGCAAAGAATCTTGTACAGGCTGAAGCCTAGTCTGCTTGGCCCAAGATCTTGCGCTGCTTTACGGGAGGCCTCGAGAGTCACTTCCAGTTCCATGAGCTGGTCGTAGTTGACGCCCACTTCTCGCAGCAAACCTGCGCTCTCCAGTACGCGCGCGACGTCGTCATGGGTCACTACAAAGAGTATGTCCTGTGGCGACAGCCGACGTCTGTGAAATTTGTCCTCCCAGAGCGCCAAAGTGTGCTGATCATGCTCGCGGACGGCGGTTGCAGGCGTCGTGATGACCTTGGTAGGTGATTTTAGTCTGTTTGACGAGACTAGGGACGCTGCAGAGCGACGATCAATCGCTTGGAGCTGGGAGGGTAGACTCAGCCGCTTCTTCTTCCTTGTGGTAACAGTCTCACGCGATACTGGTGATGGCGGTGTTACCATCACAACCCGAATTGACTTGAATAATGAATCAGTTCGAGTCTTCACGAGCGGAGTGACCAAGAGCTCGGCACGACGGTAGTTGCTCTGGTACGGGAAGATCTCCTCCAGGATGTCATCGACAGTCTTCACGCTCCCACTGACCGCTTGCAGGCGCTCAACGTATGTCTGCTGTCGCTCAAGCGAGTGATTACGAGCGTCACGAGCGCTGCTGGTATTGGTTGTGGTGGCTTTCATTTTGATCGTCTTCTCATCACTTCCACTCTTCTCAATAGCCAACTGGCGACTGAGATGGCTCCGAGACTCGCACAAAGTCAGTCTTTGGGTACTAGGACTGCTTTGTATTATTAGCAATAGCCACTCGTTCCCATGATCTACAAACCTGGAGGTCGACTCAGAATATCATCAATCTTCAATCCTCCTCCTCTTCACGCACGTGCAGCTCCTTCGCAGCCATGAACTCGAGCAGCTCCTTGCACTCGCCATCGCTTAAGTAGGGACGGAGTACTCTGATGCCATCTAAATACAGCGCTTTGCTCCACGGACACTTCGCCAATCCTCGATAGAAAACGCGTCTTGCAGTGTCAATCTTCCCCATCTGCACCTCAAAGCGGAGGTACAAACGCCAGCAGAGCGCATTGCCCTGCGTGCGCACGCTCTCAACCATGTCCTGGAAGATCCGGCGAACTCGGTCGATGCCAGTCAGGTTTGATCCAAGCTTGTGGAAGAGACAGCATGTCGATCTGTTTGGAGGCTGAGAAGTACTGAGAGTCGAGTCATTGACCTCGTCAATCTGCCACGAGGCTTTGACAACACACCGTTCAAGGCGACTGAACTCGCAGAGAAGCGCAAATAGCCACTCGACGATCATGGGCGAGTCGAAATGGCGCTGCCATCGCGTTCGCACGCTCTGGAAGTGGCACCGAAGGTTCTGCGACATCGTGTTGCTGGTCTCGGCGTCGACGTACAGTCGCAGCAGCAACGGATCGTGCGGAAATCGTTCCACTGCGCTCCCAATTGCGTGCCGCCAGTCTCGAGGCGCGACGATCGGGAACGCGCAGTTGAGCTGGTGCTGCTGAACAAACTCCAGGTATAAGAGTCGCAACCAGCGATTTTGATGACGACTCAGACTTTGTTGAGCACTGGACAGTTCCCACTCTTGAATAAGCGATTGGTACTCGTTGCAGGACGCTTGGAAGCCAGACGCGGCGTAGATCGCCAAGCAGAGGTTGTGCACGCAGTAGCCGACACTCCACAGCCAGTCGTTTTGCTTGGTGCTCGTACCTAGGTTGCTAATGCTGCCCCCGTCGCTGATGTTGTTGTTGCTTTGTTTGATGTGCTGCTGCGTCGCGATTTCCAGCTCCACTCGATATTTTTCGACCAGCGCAGTCTTAACCTCTGCGTTACCAACCAGGTTTTCAAGGCGTTTCCTCAGTTTCACTGGCTGCTTGCGGAATTGTTTCTCCAGTTTGTCCAGTGAGCCCCAGTCTTGCTGCTGCGGGTCCTGCCAAATGCTCCACAGAACGTAGAGCGTCTTCAGCTTTCGTAGCTCTTCGTCACTTGTGCTATTCGCTGTCGAACCTTCAGCATTCACCATCTCACGAATCCATGTTTCATTGCGAGCGCGTAGAAAGATCAGTACGTGGAAGCTGCGATCCATATTTGCATCACTGGTTGAGTGCAGATCAAGCGACTGGATCGTCTTGTCGCAAATCCGATTCACTTGGCGAGCGTTCCCAGCTTGTTGTTCCAGCTTGGCATACGCAAACATCAGCACGTCGTCTGTACTTAGTGCTCCATTTGTTTCCATCAGTTGCTGGCAAAGCTGACGTGCGAACTGAAGACTCGTGTGGTCCTTGTCTTCTTCTTCGTCACTAATATGAGAGACGATCTGTGCTTCAAAATCGATCCACAGATACTTGACTAGCCGTCCACTCTCATGGTCGCCCTCATTGTGGATAATGTCCAGCAATCGAGCGAGCACATTTCGGATAAACGCAACTTTGCTGGGGTCAATCAGCGCTGCTTTACTCACGCGCGCACCACCGAGAAGCTCACGTTGCAGCAAATCCCTCCTTTGCAAAGGGGAGAGCAGGATCGACTTGGATGACTCTAGGTCTATGGCTGTCAGGATCGGCGCGACTAGCTCTTCGTACTCGTCAAAACTGTCAGCGTACAAGTTTTCGATCGCTGTTGTTGATTGGTGAGCCGTGTCGCTCAACCACTGCACACCAACAAGCTTGAGCAAGTTGAGCACCATCGTCAGGCGGAATGCCCTGGGTACTCGAAAGAGAAAAGGCTGAATCTCTTCCGTCAGCACCGCGCGGTCAGGCGCTTCGTCAATCAGTTCTAGGTGCAGCGGATCGGTCGATCGCAATGGGATCCACTGGGTCGCGTCTTTCGTTTCCTCATGCTTGAGCCACTCCACAAACGCATCGTGGGCATCGACCACATCGTAATCTGCACGCTCGTCATGGAATTCCGCCATTGAATTTGCAATTTTCGCCTTCTGCTTCTCCTGTTTCTTGACTTGGGACTCCTGCTTCGCGATTGAGGACTCGGCGCCGCGCAGTTCGCTCAGGATGCGTTCGTATTCGCTGGTGTCGTCGATCTCGTCCAGTTTGATGCGGTGTCCGTGGACGTTGCTGTACGTGAGGTTGCCACCCAGGGATTCGTCGTCATCGCTTCCATCCATTCGATTCTCTTCGTCATCTTCACCATTTGCGTTTACACTCCGGAAGTGTCCCTTTGCCCTTTGATTCGTGCTAGCGAGAGCCAAGAGGCTTTGCTGGTGCTCTTGACTTTGAACCGGTTCCGAAGGGTTCATCGAACTCAGTTGAGTGACTATGCGCTCGTGAATGAGTTTTGCAAACGCATTTGCCGACGGCAGGTACGCATCTTTGAAGCTGAGCTTGGTCATGGTAGCTGAGTCACTATGTTCATCACCACAGTGCGGCAAGTTCTGGCTCCACCTCGCTATGAAATCTCGCAGCATGTCAGCGTGGTGCTGATCTGGCGTTCTCTCACCGTTTCCGTGCGTTGTGGTCAAGTTGAGGTCAATCAATGCTTGCAGCTGGGCAATCGCTCGCTCCGCATACCCTGCTTTTTGCTCCAGAGCACACATGCGCAAATGGAAGTCAAGCAATAACTCCACGAGTTCCTGCGCTTTCTCGGAAGTTGCGACCACTCGATCAAATGAGACTGTAGGTGGCGACGCGAGGAGCGAGCCAGAGTCAAAGATCCGCACTGAAGACGACGAGAAACTCTGAGAGGTAGTACTCGACTGGGACTTGAGCTTCTTTTGCTCCTTCACCACCTCTTTAAATGCCTCTTTGCGTAGAATCGCGATGATCCGCGCGTACAGATCTCGCAGCAACGGCACGGAGAAGCTCGCGAAGTTCTGCTGGCTTGTGCGCAACAAATGGCTCCAGAGGCTGCCATTTGTCGGATCCCGCTCAATCATCTCTTCCAATTGGCTTCGGAGTGTTTCGTGATCTCCTCTCACTGTATTTGTCGACCCAGTGTTGCTGGTGGTGTTGCCACCAAAGTTCAGGTTCCGAATCGAGAGATTCAGTT
The DNA here is from genome assembly GCA_023335655.1 of Globisporangium spiculum. NCBI lineage: Eukaryota > Oomycota > Peronosporomycetes > Pythiales > Pythiaceae > Globisporangium > Globisporangium spiculum. The sequence continues at coordinate 10,606 of JAADVO010000223.1, read as the reverse complement.
TCACGAGCCGAAGCTCGCGATTCCCTGGATTCGCTTCAATTGCCTTCTCGAGAATTGCATTCTGCTTCTCCACAACCATTGCTGATGTTTGGCTTTTGCTGCTAGCCTTGCGACGCGTCAGTCGAAGCGATTGTTCCTGGAAGGCAATGAAATCAAGCCACGTTGCGATATCTCGAGGGTTTTTCTGCAGCAACTCGTTGAAAATCTTGCTCCTCGTCACGAGGTACTGCTCGACATTCGCCGTCTCCGTGCGCAGCAATTGCAGCTCTTCTTCCCTATCATCATCCCTTTCCAAACTCTGGCTGATCACTGGATCGAGCGGGATATACGAGAGCTCCGTCGCAGCTCCAGACCCAGAGCCGCTCTTGCTTTGCTGCTGCTGCTGTCGTGCAAGACGCTTCTCCGAATACGCCATATACAACCGCCTCTGCCTCGAGTCCTTCTCCATCTGTCGTGCACTGACGCCGAAATAGCGATGCTCCGATCCCGCTGCTTCTTTAGCTTTCTTTGCTTGATCCAAAAGTCCTGGATCGCCATAGTTCTTCTTCCTTTCCACGAGCCACTCGCCAGTGAACACGTTGCGGCGCGTCGCCAGCGCGTAAACGGGCTTGCCCTGCGCGTACAACGTGCCGTAGAAGTGGTTCTCGCAGTCGCCCGCGCAGTCGAACTCAAACAGTTTGGCGCCGTTCGCGTCCTTGTCGTCTACTGTCGCCTGCTTCATCCACACTTGAACTTCTTTTGGGGCAGTAACCACCAGTTGGTTGTACTCGTCTGTGTCCTGACCATTCGCGCGCAGTCGCCTGCGCTTGTCCTTGTGCTTGCACTCTTTGCTGCGCTTGCGGCTAGACTCGTCACTATCGCTGCTGCTGTAATCGCTATGTCTCCGTCTTGAAGACGGCTTCTTCTTTTTCTCCGAGTCCTTTTTCTTCTTCTTCAAATGGCGCTCTTTGTAACGAAAAAGCTGCTTTCCTTTACCGTCAAGATCACTTGTACTGACACTGCTGCTGTCGCCGTCGTTGTTCGAAGAATCTCGTCGCGGTCGCTTGTGCCTCTTTTGCCGTTTATCTGTTTTGCTACTGCTACTGCCGCTCTTGCCCTTCTTCTCCTTTCTGCTCTTCTTATCGCCCTTGCAATACACCTGCAACGCGGAGCTCTCCGCAGCAGCGTCACGCTCATCTCTTTTATCGCGGCGAGGCTCGTGGACGAAACTCGTGCCGACCTGCAGCCAATCTACACGCACACACACACACACAACATACAATGAGCATGCACCTAGTAGAGACCGTGGTTATACAAACGGGCAGAAGCACTCACCGGCGGCGTCTGTAGTAGCGTCGCGCACCGGCTGCTGCTCCACTTGCTCCACTTGCTGCTTCCTTCCTGCTGCGAACATCGCTTTTGATAGTGAAATCAAAGTAGAAGTCTATTGAGCGTGTATCAGAAAGCAAGGGCACTGTATCTTGCTACTGTTGGTAAAATCCTGCCGATGTCTGTTATGTGCTATTGGCAAAAGTGGTCATTTGCTGGAGACAGTAACTTGATCCGAATCAACAACAGCTTTGCTGCACTTCGAGGAGCTTTTCAAGCCACCATGACCCATTGGAATTGATTTGTTTAACGGAGCTAGCGTACATAGCTACTCAGCACCAATGCACTCGCCTCAGTTTTTCCTCAAACACCATCCACTTTCACACTTCAAGATGCCAATCGACAGACATTGAGGACGCGCAGACATTACTTTTTGGAGTGCAATATGAAAAAGAATATCGATGGCCACCATCACACTACTCGTCATCGTCATCTTCGGCGTGCGGATCCGCCTTCAGATCCTCGCCGAGGTCCCAGGCGTTCGCGCCTTCATCAGCATCCGCATTCCATGTGAACGAGTTGGCACCGTCTACATAGAAAGATACATAAAGATTGTCAGAATCCGTTTCTACAAAAGTAAACAAGGGTTAATATTGCAACACAAAAACACTCACATTTCACGCCTTCGTGGGGTGGGCAGCCGCCGTGGAGACTGGCAGGATCCACTTCGTTGAGCGGCGTCTGCGAGTAGAACATGGACGCGAAGAGCTTGGTCGGAGGTACCGCCAGTCCTTCCGAGCACTCATCCATACCCTCGCGCTTGATGCCAGTCACGAGACGCGATTTGGAGTATGGGAACACGGTCTCGCCTCCTTCCGGGCAGTCATTCAGGTACAAAAACACCGTCGCGAAGCGGTTCGGCTCGAAGTGGTGGAGGCTCACAGGGATCCTACAAATGCAACACAACACAGCGACGATCACTAAATAGTACCCATACCAAAGCAAACCAAAGCACTTGAGAAACTCACTTGTATGCAAAGGCGTCGCCTGCACGCTTGGTCCAGGACTTGACAGCAAGCTCAAAAATCTTGGTCGTGGTGCGCAAAGCTTCAATCAGCACGTCCTTGGACTTCTGATTCGTCACGAGCCACTCGTACCACTCTTCATTGAACGCTTCCACCAGTTCTTCCTTCGTGTTGTCCTCGAGGATGTACTTGGCGAGACGGTTCTGGAAGCGAATATAGTACGTCGGATAGTCTGTTCCTTCTGGACGGAGGTTGGCTGGGACTGCGTCTGGGTTTGTGTCCAAAAGGTCCTGCACTCTTTCCTTGCCCCAGCGGATCCATCGGAAGTACTGAGTGACGCCACTTAGTGGACGCTTTGGGATCTTGTAGTGCAGCTCCGGAAGTCCCAGGCGCTTCTCCCAGGACTTGATCATGTGCGGAAGCATGTAACCCCTGTCTTTCAGCAGTGGACCGACAATGTCGTCCGCATTGTTCGCCAAGTTCTTCTCGATCCATGTGCCCCACTCGACATCCGTATGCTCGACAAAGAAATCCAAGACCTCAGCATCTTCCATGAACGCCCTCAAGAGTGAGTGCTGGAATGAAAGCTTGTTGTTGAAGTCTGGGAAAGCTGCGCCACCTGGTCGATAGGCTTCTGGGATCTCGTCCTGGCGTCCAGCACCCATGAGCTCCTGGATCTTCGCAGCTGCCCACTCGGTCCACGCCTCGTACTCTTTGCTCGAAAGCGCTTTCTTCGGGATGAACTGCTTCGAGTCAAAGTAGTCTTCGTGCTTACGGAAAAACTGGCCTTTCTGGTAGCGCACCAGCTGCATGCGCTCGACGAAGCTTGGCGACGGCAAACGCAGGAGCGTCGCCGTGCGCACGCGGAAGTCGCGCGTGAACTGATTGTCGCGCAAGAACGCAGTATCACTGGTGCGATCCGCATGGTAGCCGTCAACTGCGTCTGGTGAGTCCACTGGCGAGCGCGTCAGCCGGTTGACACCCTGCTCGATGATCGAGTCCGCCTCCCCCTGCGAGAAGAAGCCTTCGACAGTGAACACCTTCGGACGCATCGACGCGGTCTTGATCTTGTAGCCTTCGATCGTGAACTCGTGACCCACTTTGATGCCTGGCCAGACCCAGATCTGGAAATCAAAGAGCACGTGCGCGATGCGCAGCTGATCGAGCTTGTCCACAGTCGTCAGCGCGAATCCGTCCTGCGTCATGAGCTTCACGCCATTCGCGAGGATGTCTACGTCCGTGCCCAAACTCTCGGCAGCAAACGTCGCGAGCTCATGGAGGCACGCGTCCTTGGCGTTCCAATTGAAGAACAGACCTTCATTCTGTCCGTTGAGCATGATGAACACGCGGTTCTCCTTCTTGAGCTCGTCAGCGCGGCCCATGACGGTCTCGACATGCGTCAAGTCGCTCTGGACAGCGAAGGTGGGGCAGTTCACTTCCGGCTTCACGCTCGGCGTCAACAGCTTCTGCGTGTTGATGTGCACGACCTCACTTTCATACTTGTTCTTGAGCGCCACACCGGCAACATTCTCGCCCGCAGCAGTGGTGAGCGTAGCCATGTCGACATGCTTCGGAACCGCAGACGCCGACACGTTCTTCACGCTCGCGTTCGCGTCGCTGAGCTTTCGAGAAACCACCGCATTTCCATTGAGTTGCGGACCGAGCGTCGTCCACGTGCCGCCAATAAGCGCGACGAGCAGCGGCACGACGATGAAGAGCAGCGAGGAGGAGGACGCTTTCTTGCTGGCGGATGGTGGTGCGGCGGTGGCGGCGGGTTTGCTCCCTTTCTCCCGAGGAGAGGAGGCCTTAGCAGCAGCAGTAGGTGGCTCTGCGGCGTCGGCCTTCGTCGCCATGGCTTGAGCTGGAGCTGATGCGGATGGCGTGTGGCTTGCGCGGAGGATCGTGGACTGAACCGAATGCACGTTTGGCAAAGCATCTGTGGGCGTTTTTGTCGATGATACCTTCAGCACTGACGACACTTTCGAAATAGCTGTCCTCTCCTTTCAGCAATGTGATGATTAAACAAATAAAACCCTATTATAAAGAGTATATGCAACATAGACACACTCAATATCTTCCTTGTTTAGAAAGGCTTATCTGTTGATAGAAAGTTATGTAGACCACAGATTGCACTTGCCATTTTCGTACCTAGTCGAGAAAGGTGAAAAAGAAACGGACTGGTGTATCCCACACTGCAAAGTATTTATTTCATGAGGTGGATTAAACATACCTCTATATAAAGCAACTGATAACAAACGAATAAAATGTAGGACGAGTATGATTTCATGTGGCGGAACAGCGCACCACACCACGTGGAAGTTCAGGAGAGATGTGTTTGCATCATTTCCGTCCTGGGGAGCGTCACCACACAGCACAAGAACACTCGCATAGCGAAAAGCGAAGCCACCCCCAAGAGATCACCAGAAGAGTAAGAAGAAGAACACGAAAATGAAGAGCTCCATCGCCGCCCCCATGCGCGCACTCGCCCGCCGCAGCCTCTCATCCTCTCTCGCAACCAGTCGCCCAGCCGCGACGGCGCTGCGCTTCTCGTCGTCGTCGTCCACGACCTACTCGGGCGGCCACCCGTACGAAGGGCAGGGCGGCTTCTATGGCTCCATCAAGTCGCGCTCGGACCTCGCGGCCGAGTTCATCCCGGGCTCGCGCGTCGAGCCGCAGGACCTCAAGCTCCTAGAGGAGCTCATGAGCAAGTGGGAGGCGCAAACCGAGGCGCTCGCGACCCCGGAGGAGGAGCAGGCAGTGCTGGAAGCGCTCGCGAAGGACCATGCGAACGTCGAGCTAGCCCACCGCCTGATCGTCAAGGGCGGCCCAGCCTGGGGGCTCTCGGTCAAGCAGCGTGAGTTCGTGACGCGCTTCCACCGTGTGTAAGAGAGTGGCGAGAAGCGAGTGAGAAAGGCATTCTACCCACTCCTGTTAAAGGAAGGATATCTCTTGTATGCTGAATACTGTCGGAATCAAAGCTCCATTTGTTTGTATTACTTTTCATTTACGGTCAGTTTTTCTATCAACATGGGAAAACAAGGGTTGGTCTCCATATTGTGTCCTATCTAGCACCGCCAGCACACGCATACAAACAAGAACGACAGATCAAACTATGCCTGATCTACACACACACACACACACATACCTCTTAGAATTCCACGGACGTGACAGACTTGACCTGGTCGCTCCCGGTCGACGCGCTCCGGTGGTTGTGCGCGGGCGTTGGCTCCAGTAGATCCGCATACGAGTGAGTGCGCACGCTCTCGACCGTCTCTTCGATCGTCGCGTCTGTTACGTACATACGCAATGTCTCCAACTGCACTTCCGGACGAGACGATGACGACGACGACGCGCTGGAGCTCCGCTTCACAACAACAGCTTCAGATGTTGCTGTTTTAGCTGACTGTTCGCTGGGTTGATTGCTCTCGTCACTTCCGCCATTACCACCAGGGTCATTATCTTCTTCCTCTTCTTCCTCTTCTTCCTCCTCTTCCGCACTCTTCTCGGCAAACCACTCGGTCTTGAGTACAATGTCAGGACGTTCGCTGGCCAACGCGCCGAGCTGCGCGACCAGCCGCGCGCGGATCTCCGGGTGCAGCCCGCTCTTCACAATGATCTTGCGGTGAATGCTCGCGACGTGCGTGCCCGAGACCATGTCGCCGAGCCAGTCGACCACGCGACGGAACTGGATCACGTCGTCATTGCAAATGTGGCGCCGGAAAAGCTCGAATAGCTCCGGGTAGTCGCTCAGCACACGGTGCTTGTATACTGCGGCTTGCTCGATGCGGCGACACATCTCGTTGCTGATCTCGTAGCCGTGGATGCCCTGGCCGTAGCAGTTGTCGCACAGCTCAAAGTTCTCGCACGTGCTGCACTTCCACTTGCCGCCGACAATCGGACTCATGCCGCAGCCATCGCACAGCGTGTCTTCGTGCACGTGGTGCTTGTGGTAGCGCGCTGTGATCAGGCTCTTGACGTCGCCGAGCATGTTCCCGACGCTCGTCTTGGAGCGCAGGCGTCCAAACATCCCCCCACCAGAGCTTGGTGGTCCTGATGCTGATGTAGAGGCTAAAGGTGGCGCCGAGCCTGAAAAAGGAGTCGAGGAAGAGGGCGGATTCACGTCCAGTATGTTCCTCGAATCGTTCACGCTCGCGCTCAGGTCCACCGGCTCGGACGTGAAGCGGTCTTTCGACGGCAAGAGCACGCGCTCTCGGTGGAGCACCGAGGCGCTCGACGGATCCGTCTTTGGACCGTAGAAAACGTGGTCGTGAGCCCAGACTTTTGAGGACGAAGGGTGAGCTAAGAAAGAACTGGATCGGCTACTCTTCCTAGAACCACCAGATCCATCAGGGTACTCACTGCTGCTCATAGTGGTGTCCTCACTGCCACCGCCTTCGGTCACCTCCACGTGGACAGTGTCCTGGTGCTTGTGCACGAGCGTGATCTTGAGATCTGTCACGCGGACAAAGCGCGTGCGCACAAACGACTGCACGTCCAGGTCGCGGCGGTTCTTCAGCAGCGGCACAATGAGCTTGCGCATGTCGCGGTTGAGGTTCTCGTTGATGCCTTCGATCGAGATCTCCGGGTGGAAGTTCGAGCGGATGTCACGGCCTTCGAGCACAAACACGAGCCACTTGGACATCTTCTCGCGACCTCTCTCCGGCATGCTCGAGATCAGACGCTTCACCACGGGCGACTCCATGTCGATCGGTGCGATGGGGAACACTTCGTCATCGACCTCCCAGCCATCTGGGGACGTCGCAGAGCTCACAATGCGCGCACGCTGCAGTGGCATCGCAGTCGCCGTGACGTTCGCAGGAATGCCTGCTGATGATGTCGGGGTCTCTTGCTTTGGGTGGAAAGGAAGAGTCAGGTTCGAGAGAGATCCCGCACGACCAATACCGCCGGTTGAAGCTCCAGTCGCTCCAGCAGCACCACCGCCGCCGCCTCGGACCGAGCGCAGTGTCTTGGCCTTCTGCATGATGTGGTCCAGCTGCTTGGCTTTGCTTTCGCTCTCTCCCTCAATACCATTGGTAGCATTACCAGGAGCCACTTCCATCAGCGCATGGACGTACGAGTCATACTCGCGGAGCTTCTCGTGCAACGAAAACACCTGGTTCTCGTAGAAATTGCGGCTGTTCGTCAGCTCTTCCGCCAATTGTTCGATGCGCTTGGAGCTGATTTGAAGCTCGTGCGCTCGCGCGTGAAGCTGTTGGCGAAGCAGTTCGTTATCGAGCAGCGTACTGTCTGCGCGGTGACGATCAACTACTGGCACTCCATTCACTGAGGTGGCCTCTGGAGGTTGAGCTTGACTAACGTCCGATTGTAGTTGCTGCTGTGCTGGCAATACGGAATCCTCGGAAATGGTCGCAGGGACAGCTGCATTTTTGCTTGATGTCTCAGTGGTGATAACTCCATCGCTACTTGCCTTGTTGGCTCTCCTCTTCTCCAGCATCTTGTTCAGCTCATCGCACTCTTTCGCCTTCGCCTCCAGCTCGCTCTCCAGGAACGCGATCTTGTGCACAAACTCTTCGTTTTTGTTTGTTGTCGACGCCATTTCGATCTCCTTCTCCGCGATCTCCTTGGTCTTGAGCTCCAGCTCCATGCAGCGTTCCTCCAAACTGGTCATCTCGACGTTCTTGCTCGCCTGTTCGTCCTCTAGTTGCTCGATCTTCACCAGCAACTGCTGGATCTTGTCAGCATCTTCAGCCGAGTGAATTGGAGTCGCTGGAACAGGAACAGCATCAGTAGCGCCTCCGCTGTTCACAATAAACTGCTGTAGCTTCTCCTCCAATGCAGCGATCTGCTTGTCCTTCTCAGCGACGAGGAGCTTGAATTCCGCGACGGTTTTCTCTTCATTCACCTTGGGTTTGTTCTTGATGTTCTTCGCGCGTGTGCCGAAGCGCAGCGTCGACACGGTCTCTTCGCTATTGTAGCTGCTGGAGCTTCCACACACGAGCAGCGTCGTCTCCGAGTTGCCGCCGAGCGAATCCTGAAGCAGTCGCGTGAGCTTCGAGTCGCGGTACGGGATGTGCGCGTTCGATTGCCCGCTCGTGAGCGCATTCATCACACTGCCGAGCGCGCTCAGCGACTTGTTGATATGCTGCGCTTCCTTGAGCGTTTGCCCTTTCGCATGCGTCTTCCCCACCTTTTCAGAGCCTGCAAGATCGACGAGGAACAGCTTGCCGCTTCGCGTTGACCCGGTCGCGACGTTGCGCTGCTCGATCGTGATGATGAACACCGAGTGGCTGCGACTCGAGTCGTTGTTCATGCGTGTGGACGAGATCACGCGGTTCGCGCCGCCGAGTCGCATTACCGCCATCATCTCCTCTGCCGACGCGCAGCAGACCTCGGTCGCACCGGCGATCCACACGCCGCGCTCACGGCTCTCGCGCACGCTCAGATTATTCGACGCCGGCTCGAGTAGGTCGCGGATCTTCTCCAAGTAGATCTCGATGTACGACACGCGCACGATGAACTCGAGCTCGGCCTGCATGTTCTGTATGCCGTCAAAGATGTCGGCCATCACGCGCGGGATGATGCCGGCGTACTCGGCGTCTCCCGGGACGCCTTCCATCGAGAACGTCTTGCCTGTGCCGGTCTGTCCGTACACAAAGCACGTGCAGTTGTAGCCGCGCAAAGCAGACTCGACGAGCGGCTTGGCGGTCGCATTGTACACATCAGCCTGCGTCGACTTGGTGCCAAAGACCTGGTCGAACGTAAACGTGAGCTTCTCGGCCGACGAGGACGTGCTCTTCTCTACCTGCACGCGCGTGTTGTCGTCGTCTACGCGCACGCACTCGACCGCCTGCTGCTTGAGCTCCAGCTTGTTCTGCGGCCGGAAGCGCGCGCACACGCGGATGCCCGCCCTCGTGCCGCTGGGCTCTGCTGGTGCCGCCGCCATCGTCCTTCCCCCTCTCTTTCTCTATCTTTCGCGCGGGCTTTTCCTTGGCTGTGTGAAATGAGCTCTTTGTGAAATCTGTGAAAAAAGAGGGTGGACCTTCAAGTGTGTACTATGGAAGCCAGAGCAAAAATACTGCTGTTGCTGGCAGTAGTCACATGAATGCAATGTGGACCACATAGGATACCTCCTCAAGATCCCTGGGGTGGACGCAAGCACAACCAATGCTCGCGCACAGCATGAGCACAAGTGGGAGCGCTTTGACTACATGTATTGTGTCGAGGCTTCGCTTCCCCACTCAACCTGATCGATCGCACAGACGTGTGGGAAGGCCACTTCCGACAGACCCAGGAATGTACAGTGATCGTGCGCGTTTCATACTTTTTGCCGTTCCGATTGTCATGCAAACAGTTTACAGAAGTGTAGTGCTTGGCCCTTGTGGTTGTTTTCATGTGGTTTCGCTAATCGCGCGCACAGCATGATAATACGCTCGCACAAAAGCTTTCGCAGCGCCTTGACGGCTGGACCACAGCACAACACATGCAAGTGGATCGCGCCAGTCGCTTATCTATCCCGCCTCCCTCTGTGTACATTCTGACCTTTCGTTATCGCAAACTTTCGTGGTCAAGAGATAAGGGAGTAAGCAAGCTGCCACACACCGAGTTGCCAGATTTGATGTCAGCTATACGTCGCCGTACATATGAACTCGGAAACGAGGAATTGCTGTGGTATTGTCAGCCTCTTTGCACAGCCAGTTAGTTGTATGACACAATGTGAGCGAACCTCAACCCCTGCTCATCAAATCAGAGGATCGATGACTTTTCAATGCTCATTTGATTTGGCATTCCTTCCTCGTCTCAAGCTACAGTACCCCCTTCCCAGCTATCAAATTTTTATGGTTCAGCTTTAGCATTGCTACAATGCACATTACTCTCTCACTCTTTCCTGTATCGCTACAAGATGATCAAGGTTTGTGAGACTGCAGCAGTATCGGACTGATACAACACCAAGTATTGAAATGAAGAGCTCTTCATCTTCATCTTCATCTTCATCGTCAAGGTATGTACGTACAGGGGGGGAGAGAATGCAGCCGGGACTGTAAAAATGGACCATCACTCATAAATGTGTGGCCATCATCATTTTCTATACAGGGATCCCTCAAAATACCGTTCGAAAAACATATGGTTTTTAGTAGGGTAATTTATTAAAATGCCCATTAGTTTGACATGATTAGCTAAAATACCCACAAGTTTCAACTATTAGTTAAAATACCCATAAGTTTGACAGGTTATTGGCTAAAATACCCTTTCATTTAAATGACCACTCTACGTGAGATGGTAACAGACCCTGGGCAGCAACCAGGCGGTGTGGG